>PVIW01007951.1:0-17500 GCA_004026585.1 Noctilio leporinus | reverse complement strand
CAAAAGGGCTTGCTGAATACAAATTAAGTAGAAAAGTAGCCTAGTCAGAAACTATTAGAAAGCATTATTTTAAATCTGACATTAAAACTAGTCTTCTTCTAGATTGTTTAAATAAATATATAATAAACCTGAAAATCTTCCCTGGTGCACTAATTTTGTTCTTTAACAACATAATAACCTATTTTAAAGAAAAATTGCCAGTCATGTCTTTTTCTAGAGATAAGAACAAACTCAGATCTTCTTTTCAACTAAGTATTTAAAAAGCCCAGTTGCACATTTTCATGAGAGAGTTATACTTGGGCTTTAATAAAATAGTATGTGTTTCTACAATCTAGACTTTTGGTTTTACAAAATGGCTTGTAGGTATTAAATTAATTTTGAGTAACATTAAGCTGTCATACCTATCCCACAGACATAATTTTCAAACCATACCTTTTTTTTTTTTTTTTTAAGATTTTATTTCATTATTTTTAGAAAGAGGGGAAGGGAGAGAGGCAGAGAGGGAGAGAGACATCAATGTGAGGTTGCTTTTCACCTGCCTCCAGCCACAGACCTGATTGGAGACCTGGTTTGCAACCTTGTTATGTGCCCTGGCTGGGGAATCGAACCTGCGACTTTTGGGTTTGCAGGCCGGCGCCTTAACCACTGTGCTACCAGCCAGGGCCAAACCATACCTTTAAAAAAAAAAAATGATTATGGTGTACTTTTTTCTTGTGTACCACTTCCCCTGGGAACACTTGATGAGGATTTCAGGTAGTCACAGCATGCCAACTTTGCTCTGTGCCAGGGACTTACCTACACAATTCGCAAAAATATATGTTTCCCCAATCAATTCAATATAGTTATTCTGTTTCTGGGATTAAGGGGGATTCAATAATCAAAATCTGTTGGTAGGACTACAGAGTTCATGTAGGCATTTAGTACAAGTTGCAGACTTGTCCTTCCTCTCTCTTTCCTTAGGAAATTTGAAATCAATCCTGGTATAGAATTAGCCCTAGAAATTATTACACCATGCTGCCAACCAATTGGGGCTGCACTGATCTGTTTGAACCCTAAAAATGAAAGTTTAGTAGCTGATACACTGCATAATATTCAATATACTGTATTATAGTTGTGGGCATTTGATTACTTTATGTAGTTTTGTACCGACAGGAATAATTACATTCTCCAAACCTGCAAACACCAAAAGAATAGCCTTTCAGTAACATGTTTGATCACCAAATATTTATCATGTATTTAAAAATCTTCAACTTACTAATATGATCATAAAGACAATTACACATTGAGGATTAACCTCTTTGAAAGGAAAAGTAATAAAACACAATTGACTGTTATGTATTTTGGGTAATACAAGGTCTGTCTAGAAGGTATCCAGCCATGTAATATGAAAAATAGAGACATTTATAGAAGAAGATGCAAGATACAGGAAACGTTGTACATAGGACAATGATGCCTCACTCACCTTCAAGGTGGGCACCTTGGGACCTCACACAGTTCTCCCAATGGCCATCAGCTATCATCGTATTTTCCTGAATCTCATCAACAGTCTGAAATCTCTTCCCTTTCAAACATGATTTTAGTTTTGGGAAAAGCCAGAAGTTGCAGGGTGCCAAATCTGGACTGTTGTGGGTCTGAGTCACTTGAGTGATTTAATGTTTTGCCGAAAAAACTCTGCACAAGGTGTGATACGTGAGCAGGCATGTTGTCATGATGAGGCTGACAGTTACCAGTTGCCCAGAGCTGCAGCCTCCTGAATTATCTGAACAGTTTTCACAGAGAAATATTCAAATTTAACACAAAATTTGAAGCAGGTTTTATTGCTTTATTCCTCAGTTATTTTGAATGTGATGACCACACAGTGCATATGCTCACTCAACAGCATCTACTGCCATCACTGACTAGGATAATGAAGTTGTCATTGTTCACGCATGCGCATTCCAGTCCACTCTCCTTAGCTGCCACGTTACATCCATGTCACATAAACCATTCTTATTATATTAATAATGGCTGGACTTTTTCTGACAGGCCTTGTATTCCTAGATATAACAGAGTTTTAATTTTTAACCAACAGGAGAGGTGGGATGCTATTGATTTGTTGTCCAAAGAAATGAATTGGCCTTGTAATTTTATAAAATTATTTTTTAAATGTCTTATTTTTCAGATTATATAGGCTGATGTCTTAATTAGATATTGCATAATTTTAATCAATTTTATTAATGAAATATAATTATAATAAGTTAAACTATTATACTATGATTCACAGCAGGAATAAAATGTTAGGGTCTATTTTAAGCAAAATCTATCAGTCAAATAAGAAAGAACTGCCACAAAGAATCCTAATTCCTCTAGAAAAAGCAGAGGTCCAAACAAAACCTTCAAACTAATTCTGCTTCCAGTTTCTTTGGCCGAATTATTTCCTCCACTTTTAATTTAACCTCTGTGCATCTTTATTACAGGGCATCATTTGGTGCTACACTTAAACTCAGTGGGCATTTAAAATATACTGACATTCAATGAGATGTGCCAAGTATGGGGCTCAGACACTGTGAGCAGGTACAGGAGGCCCCTGCCAGCCAATTAACCCCCATTGCTGGGTTTCCTCTCTCACGTCCCTTCCTCCTTTAAAATAAAAATAATGGATGGACTGAGGTATGTTTTTCTCTTTTTTGCATGTAATCTTTTATTTCGTTGCTGAATGATTTAATGGCTAAAAGCAACGTATAGAGTTGAGCGGATTCCCACCCTGTACTATATTTCAGCAAATTATCCTTGTGGCTAATACAATTAGTGATCTCCAAGGTATTCTATTCCATAAAATTATGGACCAGCTACTGTGAGGGTTAGGAAAAAACAAACATTTTCTGCTGTTTCGTACTGTCACACATGCCTAAATGATGGAAAACTGAACTTTGTGCACAACTGTCCAGACACTGAATTAAGAAAGCCATAAGTGCTCCTGGAACACTTGCTTTCTAACTCCACTGCCTTCCCCTGGCAGCTAAAAACTTGTGCTCACCTCCATTTGTGAACTGAGGCAGGGCAAAGGACCACAGCCAAGAGTGTTGTATCTGAAATCACATTTTTACTATGCCTCCAAGCACATTGGCACCTTTCTATTTCTCATTTTTGAGTTGATAACTCAAAGACAAGACCCACTCTGTTCCTTCCACCTCAGGGCTGGGAAATCAGGATGTTCAATGAGATCTTTGCAGTCTTCAACATGTATTTTGGCAAGTAGCATGGACCCCGTAGTTCAGCTGTGGTGTTGCCACACTTAGTCCTGGAAACAGATGTACTGCCAAGATCTCCCAGACAGCATTTTCCAGAAATTCAGATCTTTTGGGGTCGGGAACAAAATACACTTAAACTTTCACAGTTAATTAGAGCTCAAATTAAAATTAAAACATCTTTGTATTCATTCATGTTGTATTCATCCAAGTAATCCAAATCAACAGTCTCATTCACTGATTAGGTAACCAATGGCCTCATGACCCTGTATTATTAAAGTACTGAATTGGTCCTGAGCCATCTGTGTTGTACCAGAAATACAGAAGAACATCAAATTGGTTGTCAAGTAACACCCACTCCTGGGCTCTTCATGAAATGCATTAATATCAGGATGTGCTCTAAACAGTGTCATTCAAATATGAAGATAAAAGTATAATTTTTATCATTTTCAATCTCATAAAAATATTAAATGTTCAGCAGTCCTCAAACTTACACTTGTAATGATTATTGAGGACCCTAAAGAGTGTTGGTTTAATGAGTTATATCTACAAATATTCACCACATTAGAAACTAAAACTGAGAAACTTAAAATTTTTTAATTTTTTAAAATAATAAGTCCATTACCAATTTTAACCTAAATAACATTTTTATTTTAAAAACTTTATTCTAAAAAAAAAAATTAGTGGGAAGAGTAGCATAGTTTGGCAAGTGAGCAAATCTCTTAATAGAACATAGTTTGATTCTTATATATATTTCTATATTCAGTCTGTTGCAATGCGTTGTTTTGGTTGAACCATACAAAGAATACTTGGCCCTACACGGATAAGTATTTGGAAGAGGAAATAGTATTTAGGTTTTTTACAGCCTTTTCAGATAATTGTGTATATTCTTCTTTGATTTTATGCCAAAACTCAACAATAGTAATCCTGAAGTATTAGTTACAATATAAAATCTAAAGTCATATTAATAGACTTTTTGTAGTTTATGCAACAATAAGGTTGAAAAGGGTAAATACCGTTTTGGTATTATTTTGAAAATATTTCGACCTTACAGGCCTCTGAAAGGCTTGCGGGAGCCACAGGGTCCCCAGGGCACACTTTGAGACTCACTGGCTTTAATTGCACGCAGTGCGGTGGCAGCCAAAAATAAGAAGTTCAAACGAGAGAAAGTCCTCACCCTTTTGAAAGGAAGGTCTTCAGAGCCACACAGAATCCATTTGGCAGGTTTGCTTTCAGAATGTTTATTAAACTCAACAAATATCTGAATACCTCCTGCTTTCTACATCCTCATCACAAAATCCCTGTCCCCCTCAGCAGCCCTGAAAATGCCACTCTCAGTTTTATTTCCATCAAACTGGCTCTGGATATACTGTATATAACCCAAATAGGCCTCTCTCTTGCTATAGTTTATCTTCTATCTCAGTATCTTGTGCTTTCACATTTGCACAATTAAAATCTGTGTACAATCATAATGTCTAGATCAAATTTCTCTAGATGACTGTAATATGTTGATGTGCAATCAACTGTAAAGAATGGCACATGTTTCCCTACAGTTTTGCTATTAGAATACCAAAGTTGGTACAGCACCTATTTATGATAAAAACACTCAACAAAGTGGGAATAGAGGGAGCATAATACCTCAACATGATAAAGGCCATATATGAGAAACCTACAGCCAGAATTATATTTAATGGGCAAATACTAAAAGCCTTCCCCCTAAGATCAGGAACAAGACAAGGGTGCCTGCTTTCACCACTTTTATTCAACATAGTATTGGAAGTTCTAGCCACAGTGATCAGACAAAAAGAAAAATAAAAGAAAGAAAAGAATCCAAATTGGAAAGGAGGAAGTAAAATTCATTATTTGCAGATGACATGATAGTGTACATAAAAATCCCTATAGCCTCCACTAAAAAATTACCTAATCAAATAGGTGAATTTAGCAAAATAGCAGGATACAAAGTCAATATTCAGAAATTGAAGGTATCTTTGCATACCAACAATGAAATATCAGATACAAAAACTAGGAAAATATCCTATTTACTATAGCAACAAGAAAAATAAAATACCTCAGAGTAAACTTAACCAAGGAGGTAAAAGATCTGTACTTAGGAAACTACAGAACACTGAACAAAGAAATTAAGGAAGATACAAATAAATGGAAGCATATACTGTGTTCATGGATTGGAAGATAACATCATTAAAATGTCCATACTACCCAAAGCAATCTATAGATTCAACACAATCCCTATTAAAATACCAATGACAGGCCCCGGCTGGGGGCACAGTGGATAAGGGGCTGACCTGCAAACCCAAAGGTCACTGGTTCGATTCCCAGCCAGGGCACATAACTAGGTTGCAAGCCAGATCTCCAGTCAGGTCTGTAGCTGGAGGCAGATGAAAGGCAACCATACATTGATGTCTCTCGCCCTCTCTGCTTCTCTTCCTTCCCCTCTCTCTAAAAATAATAAATAAAATCTTTTAAAAAATAAACAAAATAAAACACCAATGACATATTTCACAAATTTAGAACAAATATTTCAAAAATGTATATGGAACAAAAAACAACCCCAAATAGCCTCAGCAATTTTGAGAAAAAAGAAGAGAGTAGGAGGCATCACAATACCTGATATCAAACTACATTACAAATCCACTGAAATCAAAAGTCTGGTACTGGCATAACAGACACGTAAATCAAAGAATAGAATAGAGAGCCCAGAAATAAACTCATGTCTCTATGGTCAATTAGTGTTGGGATATCTGGACAGGTACATATGAAAAAATGAAACTAGACTGCCAATTTGTACCATACACCAGAATAAGCTCAAGGTGGATAAAAGACTTAAATGTAAGCCATGACACCATAAAAGTCCTAGAGGAAAACATAGGCAGTAAAATTTCAGATATCCCACACAGCAATGTTTTCACCAATATATCTCCTAAGGTAAGGGGGAAAAGAGGGAAGAATAAACAAATGAGACTATATCAAGTTAAAATGCTTCTGCACAGCTAAAGAAAACATCAGCAAAATGAAAAGGGAACCAACTGTATGGGAAAACACGTATTTGCCAATGACACCTCAGACAAGGGTTTGCTCTCCAAAATATACCAAGAATCCATACAACTCAACACCAGGAAGACAAACAATCCAATTAAAACATGGGCAAAGGTCCTGAAAAGACACTTCTCTGAGGAGGACATACAAAGGGCCCATAGGCATATGAAAGAATATTCAACATCACTAGCCATCAGACAAATGCAGATTAAAGCCACAATGAGATACCATCTCATGCCTGTCAGAATGGCCATTATTAACAAATTAACAAACAACAAGTGTTGGCAGGGATATGGAGAAAAGGGAACTAGTGCACTGTTGGTGGGAATGCAGATTGGTGCAGCCACTGTGAAAAACAGTACAGAATTTCCTCAAAAAACTAAAAATGGAACTGCCTTTCAATCCAGCAATTCCACTGCTGGGACTGTACCCTAAGAATCCTGAAACACCAATTCAGAAGAACCTATGCAACCCTATGTTCTTAGCACTATTTACATTAGTTGTGTTAGAAACAGCCTAAGTGCCTGTCAGTGGATGAATGGATCAAAGAACTGTGGTACATTTACACAATGGAATACTATGCAGCACAAAGAAGGAATTCCTACCTTTGGCAACAGCATGGATGGAACTGGAGAGTTTTATGCTAAGTGAAATAAGCCAGGTGGCAAAAGACAAATACCATATAATCTCGCCTCTAAGAGGAACCTAATGAACAAAATAAACTAACAAGCAAAATAGAACCAGAGGCATGGAAACAAGGGATAGCTGACAGTGACCAGAGGGGAAAGGGGAGGGAGATAAGTGGGGAAAGAAGGGGAAGAGTCTAGTCAAGGAACATATGCATAAAGGACACATGGACAAGAGGGTGGAGATCAACTGCGGGAAGGGAGGAGTTAGGCAAGGCATGGAAGAGCCATGGGGGAAAAATTGGAGCTGTAATCGAGCATTAATAATAGCAAAAAAAAAAAAGGCTAATGATTAACTTTTTCAATGAATTTGAACAATTTAAGATGATAATAATGGCACTCTTGGCTCCACTGGCATCCAGCATGCATTCCTGAGTGGAAGAGAAAGAGATGGAGTTATTGTTACTTCTGTACTGTGCATGTCCCTAGCTATGTGTGATATGTTTTGAGCATCTCCCATAATGTTTCAACATGAGGAAAAGGTGCAGAAGCACTGCTTCCATCCATCAGACTGAGATGTGGTTAACAGCCATCTTAGACCCAGGCGACCAAATGAATGAGAAGTGCTCAGTAATTGAAAGCCCATTTTAAATCGCTTTTCTGCCTTAGGTACCATTGGAAGGCATAGGACTTGGAGACTAGGAGTCAACCACTGGATAATGAACAGGTGTGCAAGAACGCCAAGTACATGTGATCTTACTTCAAGAGCAGAGTCCTGCCACAGAGACTTAGTCACTGAGCATGGCCTTGATCATGTGCCTAGGTTTCTGTGAGGAAAAAAAAAAAAAAAAAAAACAGCTGATCCTAGCACTGCTAGCTGATTGGGTAAAAAGAGTCCATGAGTCTATTAGCATAATCTGACAGGAGTTTGTGTGGGAGGAGGGATGGGAATGGGAAAGAAGGTGAAGGTAGAAGTGAAGATGGAGCAACGACAGCCAGTATGAACGTCATCAGTGAGCATAATCGAACCACTGAAGATCATCCCTGCTTCAGAGAGGCAGCTCTTAGGTGCCCTTCTTTGATGTAAAGCAAAAGTGAAAACTCTTTTGAAGATGAAATATTCCGTCAAGTTAGAAATATTTTTCAGGTGGTAAGGAGGATAGCCATGGGAAAGAGGCCGTGTTCCCTTCTATAGTGGTAAGAAGAACGTGCCCCTTGAAGCCAGTGCCATTTTATTTTACGTAGATGAGAACCTAGAAAAGCTACAAATCCCATTGACCATTCTTTGAATTCCCCAGAAGTTCTCCAGATGAAAGAACCCAATTTTAAAAGGGTTGAATGAAACAAGGAGAGGAGATGATAAGAACACATGGCAGAAAGGACTAGGAATTCAAAAGATTCTTTGAGAGGAGGATCTTAAGACATATTTCATTCACTCATTTGACAGGCTATCACCCTGTGCTTTAGTGGCACTTAAAATCTGTTGACAGGAGCTGGGAGTAGTGCAGAGGGGTGAGGATATGCACAATAAACCAGCAAGCAAAGAAACATGTAATGACAAAATGAAAAGAAAGCATAGTGGAGAAAGGGTGCAAGAGAATGGCAGTGAGGCAAGACTGAGAATCTTAGAAAGGGTATTCAGACACACTTGATAGTGATTAGGATCTATCAGCTACATAAGCTGGAAGAACTGTACTTGGATAACTCAAATATAATTTTAGGTTTGTAATAATAATTTCTCTGCATTTAAATGTGGTTCCTTTTGAGAATTTCAGTCTGGCTCAGCTGAAGTTAAGTAAAATAATAACAACAATGACACTTACCTAATACTTATTTTGAGCTCGTATTAGGGTCTTGGCCCTTCCTCATCCTGAATGTCTGAAAGAGGTGGGGCATCCTGGGATAAGGGAAACTGGGCAATCATATTAGTTTTCTATCTCTCTATTAGTTTGTCAAGTTACTACAAGCTTACTGGCTTAAGACAGTCTAAGTTTATTAGTTTACAGTTCTGTAGTTCAAAAGTCCTAAAGGGGCTACAACTAAGGTGTCCTGTCGGCAGGCTATGTTCCTTATCAGGTGTTGGGGGGGGGGTGGTGCTCAGTGAGATAATCCATTTCCTTATCCTTTCCAGCATTTAGAAGCCACCAGCAAAGAAACTAACAAGGAAAGCCCTTGGCCTCCTTCCTCCTTCTTTAAAGCCAGCAACGTGGCATCCCTCTGTGCCTTTCTTCTGTAGCCTCATCTCTCACTCTGCTTCTTCATCACTTTTAAGGACCTTTGATTACATTGCACCCAGACAAATAATCCAGGATGATCTCCTTATTTTAAGATCATCTTATGAGCAACTTTAATTCCATTTGCAAATTTGTTCTCCCTTTGCCATATAATCTAACATATTCACAGGTTCCAGGGATGGGGACATGGACACCTTTGGAGGCCCATTCTTCTGCCTATCACAACAATTGAAAATATAAGTCAGAAAAGAGGCTAAGGTTCTTTGTCCCTTCTGGAGTCCTCTACTCACACTTGAAAAGTCTTGTCTTCTCTCTTATTTTATGCAGTCACATTTGCCACAAAAGATATATCTGAAGTATCTGAGCTATATAGTAATTTGCAGGTTTATGCAACCATGGACAAGAGACCAGTCCCTTGCCTGCATTTCCCTGTCTGTAACATGACAGGGTAGAAGCAGTTGGTCTCTCAGAACTCCCCCAATGTTTCTAGCCTGAGCTTTGAAGTATCCCATCTTTGTAGATTATATTCCAAACTCTAATGTTTCATTGCCATTGGGCATGTCTGCTGATGTTCCCAAATGCATAACATCCTTCCTTGCTGATAGTTTCCTGGTTAAGTCTCTATTGTATTTAATATATCCTGTCAGCATTGATGAGGTCTTTTCACCTAGGTGGCAACACATGTACTTTGTGGATATATACAAAACATAAAAATAAGTCTGATTTTTAAAAATTGACTCCCAACCCCTGCTCTGCCAATGGCAACATGCCCTGCAATTATTATATCTTGCCCACATAGAATGGTCTGCCACATTTGTTGAAACATACCCAGAATTTGTTCTTCTTATGAGTTTTGGAAGTACACAATACCTCACAACATTAGCAAACCTTATGTTTACACAGCACTTTACAGTTTACAAGATGTTTTCATATCTGTTACTTCATGTGATTCTCTATAACAGTGTTCTGAGATTATTAACGAATGTACGGGTCTTTAAAGGGGATGTATTTGTAGGGTTAACTGAGTAACCAGTTTTGTCAATTCTGCATAGGCAGAATTAGATGCATCCTTGATCAGTGGTAACAGCAGTACTAAATAATTTGCTGGAAAAAGAACCTCAAGCACTTGATTGAAATACAGACATACTCACTCCCGTGCTGCATATGCTGCAAGAAAGTGATCAGACATCCTTTGTATTTTAAATTGGACATCATCTTAATGAGACATCTCACACTGCCTTTTATCTTTACTTTTGAAAGGAAATGTGTTCATGGAATGTTCTCAGGCACTTTTCTTAATCATACCTTATTTCGTTAGGCATTTTTCCTTCCTTCTTCCAGTCTTGTTTATATAAATTATTCACAATACCTCTTTCTAAACATTTATCAGAATATAGATGGAATTATACATATGCAAAATCCTGAGTTACAAGATTGCAGCCATACACCAAAACAGCATTATTTGTGGCTGTCTGTATTAATTTCAATATTCCATGGAATGGTTCCCCAAATTATTTTAGAATTTAATACTTTTTCAAAAATAATTCAAACACCCCATTTTCCTTCTGCCCCTTTAGTTAAGTTCACCTGCATAAAGCCAAAGGGAGAAGACTTTCAGATGAATTGTAAACTCATTTAATTTCCAGGCGTTGTCTAGTGTTTAAACACTGACATCAAAGCAAAGAGCCAATTATCAGAGTTCATTTGATCTGAAGCCCTGTTGCCCGAATTGCTATAGTTTTCCTTATGCTGAAAAGGAAATCTGTGTCACATCTCAAAGATGCAGCACTTAAAATCACTTTATCTCTGGCAGTTTAACTTGAAACATGTGTTTGGGCTCACTAACCACAAGGAGGCATTGAAGCATCTCTTCAAAGTGTGAAAAACAATTTCATTTTTTAAAAATGTTGCTGAATTTCATATGAGCAATTATACCTGCTTAGGAGTATGCATGCCTTTTCAGTCCCTGTTTTCATTCACTTACATTTTTAACCCCTGAAATACCAGCAGGAAGTGTTGTTTTTCCTTTTGTGGAAGATTTTTAGACAATAGTAATCCATATGTGTTTTCTTTCTGCTCTGTTTCCCCTGAACTCAAAGGCAACTGGCAGGACTTTCATGAGTACTGATAAAATACTGCTCTAACCGCAATAACCTTTATTGCCCTTTTAAAGGTTAAAAGTCCTTGCGACTGTGTGAGCAGAAGCATATTTCTTTAGTAGTTAGAATCACTTCAATGCATATTCCTGACACCAAGGGGTTTCTCTGAAATCTTTGTGTCAATTTAGAATGATCCTAAGACATACGCCCTATAGGGCTTCAAAATGCCCTATAGGAAGCATAAATTAAAAAGCCAAAATTGTTGGGTTTTTTAACCTGAGCATAATTTTCTTACATGCTGTTTTGAACATTCATGTTAAATGTCAGAAAAATTCCCCATGTTTTTATAACCCTGATTCTCAGCAGCTTTGTCGGTATCGAAAAATAGGAACCTCTCTCTGTCGAAGAAAATGCTGCTTCGTACATCTTTTGGAATAACGCTTAATCCCTTGAGAAGTGAGGGTCTCATTCTGAGAAGTGAGGTTGTTTCTGCAAGATGCTTCTAGAAAATCTTTCCTGGAAATGCGAATTGTGACACTTTGAAATCCTGGTGTGCCATGTTGCCATACTGACTTGCTCTTTCTGGGTTTTGACACCTCGTTTGCCTTTTAGGATATTCCCAGCCTGTTCGACAAAATATTGCTGACTTCAACACACAGCAGAACATGCAGTTGGGGCGGCTGTGTGACATCCTAGGTATAGTAAATACTTTTATACAAATGATTCTTTGGAATGTTTATCAGCAGATGTTGATAAAATGTTTTTTTCTGAGTTGGCGTTTCCTTTTTTCTCTACAAGGAAAAGGCTTAGATTTCTAATTTACTTGCAAGGTAATTGAATGTTTTGTTTTAAAGAACAAATTTATAGTGAAGTCAACTTGAATTTTAAAATGACCTCTTTAACCAATTTACTTGGGTAGTTTTCTAAATTCTCTTTGTTGTAGGTTTGGATAAGAATTTCTTTCCTATAGCTCCAAACTTCCTCACCTACCATGTGAATGAAGTCAACATTTTGTGTCAACATTGTATATTATGTGGGGAATGAGTGGAAGGTGATATCAGAAAGTAAAAGTATTATGTCTTCATTATTAGAATAAGAGGGAAGTGAATATAGAAATGAAGAAGGCTTTATTTAAATAGATAGCATCTGGTTATTAAAAAACAGGAGGTGCCTAGTAGAGGAAATTCTTAAAAATACAAACTTTGAGTAATAGATACATCTTCGTAAAAGTCAAGTTCCGGCACTGGTATGGCCAGTTCTAACTCAGACACCAACTGGAGCCAGGAGCAAAGGACATAAGAATTCAATGGCTTTGGCTGACACCATTTGAAGCTAGGTTTTGGTTAGGCTTAAAGAAGAAATGTTGCAAAGGCTGGACAATAATACTGAATCAGTTTGGGATGTACTAACCAAAATTCAGGGTTAAACAAAAACTAGGTTTGTATAGTTACCAAATAAGAACTCGGAGTATAATTGCTTTGGCCCTTATTTAAGCAAAACAAAGAAGAATTTTAAATTATCAATGACTAACTTAGCTGGCTCCCTGCAATGACATACTTTACATGATTCACATATATAGATCAGCTTCATTATTATTTTATAAATGCCATTTAGTAACAAAAATACATCAGTACTAGAAATATAGTGTCCTAAAATAATAATAGTGTAATTGCTTTAATCTATTATCTAGGCACTAATACTATTTTTCAGCATTACAAAAAAATTTAATGACTTGAGATTGATTTATTAGTGCTGAGCTATTTCAACTAAAAACCTGACTGGGTGGAAACCACTCAAGTGCAGCAGAGGGCAGACTTTGCTCTCATTTATTTGAATTAATTTTTTTTCTTAGCTTTCTATATACTCAAAGAATTTCTTTTTAAAAGGTTCTCATTATTAGAAAATACTTGAAAGTATTAGGCTTCTATCTTAGCTAATTCAACAACTCAGCCTAGGTCTACCTGCAATGGACAATATTGCTAACTGTGAACATTTCTGAAATTATGGACCAAGTGCCTTTTCTTGGTACATTATCCTCATGACATAGCACAGCAGTCCTCACACCTCTCAAGAGGGGTAATGAAAGTTTAGAAATAATGTTTAGAATAAAGAAAAGGTATTTTCTTGTGAAATAAAAATAAGAAACTAGGAAAATTAGTGATAATATTGTGGAAGAATAAATAATTATCTTTTAACATTTATCTTTAAATTATAATAGTTTCAGGTGTACAACCCAGTAATTAGACATTTATACACCTTAGGGAGTGATCATCCTAATATTTCTAATACCCATCCAACACCTATTTATTACAACATTATTGACTATATTACTTATGCTGTGCTTTACATGATTATCTTTTTTTTTTAATTCCATTAATTCCTAGTAAAGGGTGTTGAATTTTTCTGTTTATTCAGGGGAAGTAAAAATAATCTGATTGATTATGTTGGTAAGACTTATTATTCACATATTGGCCATGAAGTCAGGATGTCAGGTGGAGACCCAATGACTAGTATTTTCAATTCCAAGATGAGCTCAGAAAGGGAGGGAATTGATACTGACTATTGCTTAGCAATCAACACAATCTTCATCTTCATATTAATTCCTTTCCAAGTTACCTGTTAATGTTGAATGTTTATATAGATTCACAGTCAAGCCCACACTAATACTAGATATTAGTGTTAGTGATATGTATTCCTTTGCAAGAAATGAACAAGGAAGGTAAAATTAGCAACATGATTTGTTATCATTTGAAACCTAGAAATTTCTTTCCAAGAAAAATTTAGTTTTCTGTTACAGAGTCTTTGAGTTATTTTAATTTGTTTTAGTGTTCTTCTTCAATACTTAAAAAATCTAACTTGGTTTTTATTTTATTTTATTTTTAAAGATTTTATTTATTAATAGGCCTTCAGTGGTCAGGGGGAATGGGGTTGGGGGGAGGGGGGAGGCAGAGGCAAAGAAGGGGAGCAGCTTAGATAAGAACCTAGTATAAAGGAACCATGGACATGGACAACAGGTGGGATTGACTTTGGGGGGAATGGGTGGGTGTGGAGGGGGACAGATGGGAGCAAAAACGGGATGGATGTAATACAACAACAATAAAATTAAAAAAAAAAAGAAAAAAAGATTTTATTTATTATATTTTAGAGAGAGAGGAAGGGAAAGATTCAGGAAGGGAGAGAGACGTCAATGTATGGTTACCCCTCACCTGCCTCCAGCCATGGACCTGGCTGGAGACCTGGTTTGCAACCCAGTTATGTGCCCTGGCTGGGAATCAAACCACCAACCCCTGGGTTCACAGGCCGGTGCCTTATCCACTATGCTACCAGCCAGGGAACTAGCTTGGTTTTTAAACCACTAGTTCGGTGAGGCCCTAGTCTCTTCTTGAAAACACAAGATTTGGGACAACTAATGCAGCAATTGGATACAGGTTATTTACCCATTGTCTTCTAAGCTAAATTATTTTGAGGTTTTGGGTTCCAAAATTAAATAGGAGCCACTTACATATTTACATTTATGGAGCACCTACAGTGGGCCCAGTTCTTGGTCAGTTTAGAAGACACTGCTTCTAGCCACAGAGGCTTGTCTCTGGCAGGGGAGGGTTCCCCGCTGTGCCATGGGGCTCACTAATTGTGTAAGACTCTCTTCTTCCTGGATCTCTCCAGTCTCCCAGATCCCGTCAGTCAACCCACAAGCATTCAGCGAGAGCTTCCTGCATAGTCCACACTGTGCCAGGCCTGGGGGGAATATAAGAACCTTACCTTTTAGGAGTTTGGAAAGATAAGATCAATAAGATGGAACAACAGAGACATAACTTCATCGTGCTAAATCTTAAGGCCCTGAATGGCTGAAAGGAGCACAGGTGTGGAGGGTAGAGAGAGGACTAACTGTTGACTGGCCTAGGCAGGGCAAGCCACGGAGGAGATTTATACGTTTTACTGTTTGTTGAATACCTACCATGCGCCAGACATAGGGGTTGGCAAAGGCAGGTATACAGTTGTGAGTACACAAAAGAGAGTTAATATAGTTATTGTAATAATCATAATCTGCTTGTCTTTCATCCATACAAATTGTAAACCTACTTTTGCCCACCTGTATCGAAATATAGGTATATAATGTATTGTTTCATTTTAATGCTCCCTAAAACTGTACCCTGCCTGAGGTGATTTTATCCCTTATTTTTCAAATGAAGAAAACAAAGCTTAAAATGGTTAAATAACATACCCAGGGCCCCTAGGCAGCTGAGCTAGAATTTAACCAGTCTATGCTCTGTATACTCTGCCAAAACAAACAGTGGAGTCTTCAAATCCTCTCTTAGCCCTGTCTGACCAAGGAAATATTTACAGTGCTCCCTCCTCTGAACTTTCCTAAGCACCTGGTCAGGGTGCTTCTTTGTGCTCACTACTCCCCAGCATGTTTTGTGGCTGCTAGTGCATGTAAAATGGTTGCTCCTCACTGATAGCATCTTTATTTCTGTATGTAAGGATCAATAGTCACTTTATTTCTGTATTTTCTTCTATGTCTTGTTAAGTGCCTTGCCCCTACTAGTCAGTTATTTTATGAATGAATGAAAGAATGAAAGAATGAATGACTTCATTGGCTGCTGATTTCCTGTCCATACTCCTTAAAATATTTTGCAGCCTAGAGTGGGTAATCTCATCTCACTATGCCATTTGGATAGGATATTTAATTAGGATTTCTTGCTTGGTACATAATAAGAAGCACATCTTAAGAAAGCGAACAGTTAAATTAAGACAAAGTTTTCTTTCAATTAAGAATTACTAGGTGTCTTACATAACTAATCTACTTGGGAATGGATCAGGGAAAAGATTGGTTGCCTGAAATAACCATTGCTGTGGTCATAATCGTACCATTTATTTGGATAGGGCATTCCCTGCATTGGCCCTGCCAAGTCTAGGCAGAATAAGAAATTGCCATTTCATCAGCTTTCTAAAGTTAATAGCACTGTTTCATAATTTACAGAAGTTAACAGGATAAAATTTTAAAGCAGTCTGTAATTCCCGTTGATGTTGATGGGGGTTCTGGGGCTGGTTCCCTATGTATTATTTGAAAGCACACTTCCATGGTACCTCCTTCTGAAGGAATCATTGTGTCCATTTTTTTGATGGTAGTGTTTATTCATCTTTCCTGTAGAGGAATGTTCAAGTGCCCCAAAGCCAGCTACACTGCTAAGATCTGTACAAAACCAATCTGAATGAACTGTGGCTTTTGGATATGCTCTTTATTTTAAATTGCACCACATCAATCCGATACCGGAGTTTATAATGTCATTTACCTTTATACCAGTAGTTAACATTGCGCCTGTTGTTTTTAGATGCCAATGTAAGCGTCATCTACATCTGCTCCCATCAAATGAATGATGAGTTACTGCTGTATTACAATAAAATCCTGAATCTACAGGCAGCTGTCAAATCGGGAAACCTGGAGGACAGAAGTGACCTGCGGGACAGGTTCAAAATCATCACCCCTGAAGCTATAAAGATCTTCACTGTGAGTTTGTCTTCTAATTACCACGGCTTCCGGGATGCCGTAAAATTAAATTGGAAATTTTATAACTTGCAACGCTCTGGTACACATCAGTGAAATATTATTGCACGTATAACAGCTTTACTGATTACACTACTAGTTGGAGTGTAGGAAATAAATACCCCAATTTAACTTTCAGATTTAGCTGAGCTACCCCATCCCAGTTTCTCTGTAGCTGAAACCTAATTGAGGTTATTGGGTGGTACCACCAAGTAGGTGAATTCGAAATACCTACAGTTCCATTTTCATTTTGTGTGGAGGACAACAGGACAGAGAAAGGCTGGGCCTGCCCCTGCTCACAAAGCCAGTTAGATACAGAATCTAGACCTGGAACCCCATTTTCTGATTTCCACACTGGTATTCCTTCTAATTCCATCATTTTTTTTTTTTTTTTTTTTTTTTTTTTTTTTTTTTTTTTTTTTTTTTTTTTTTAATTTTTATTATTGTTGTATTACATCCATCCCCTTTTTGCTCCCCTCTGTCCCCCCACCCACCCACCCATTCCCCCCAAAGTCTATCCCACCTGTTGTCCATGTCCATGGTTCCTTTATACTAGGTTCTTGTCTAAGCTGCTCCCCATCTTTGCCTCTACCTCTCCCTCCCCCCTACCCCGTTCCCCTGACCACTGAAGGCCTATTCCTTGTATTCATATACTTGGTTCTGTGTTGGTTGTTGTTAGTTTTGTTCATTATTGTCCCGTAAGAGGTGAGATCAT
>PVIW01007950.1:0-66497 GCA_004026585.1 Noctilio leporinus | reverse complement strand
ACAATACTACAAGGCTACTGTCATCAAAACAGCATGGTACTGGCATAAGAATAGACATATAGATCAATGGAACAGAATAGAGAGCCCAGAAATTAACCCAGGACTCTATGGTCAAGTCATATTTGACAAAGGGGGAAGGAACATCCAATGGAGTAAAAACAGTCTCTTCAACAAATGGTGTTGGGAGAACTGGACAGCAACATGCAAAAAAATAAAACTAGACCATTAACTTACACCATACACCAAAATAAACTCAAGATGGATAAAGGATTTAAATATAAGCAGTGCCACCATAAAGGTCCTGGAGAAAAATATAGGCAGTAAACTTTTGGATATCCTACGCAAAAATATGTTTACTGATACTTCACCAAGGGCAAAGGAAATCAAAGAACAAATCAACAAATGGGACTATATCAAAATGAAAAGTTTCTGTTCAGCTAAAGAAAATATCAGCAAAATTCAAAGGGAACCAACTGTATAGGAAAACATAATTGCCAATGATACCTCAGACAAGGGTCTGATCTCCAAAATATATAAAGAACTAATGCAACTCAACACGAGGGAGACAGCCCAATTAAAAAACGGGCAAAGGACCTGAACAGACAACTCACTGAGGAAGATATACAAAGGGCCCAGAGGCATATGAAAGAATGCTCAACGTCACTAGTCATCAGAGAGATGCAAATTAAAACCACAATAAGATACCACCTCACACCTGTCACAATGGCAATCATCAGCAAATCAATAAACAACAAGTGTTGGCAAGGATGCAGGGCAACTTTTTACTCATATACTCATATACTGTTGGTGGGAATGTAGGTTGGTGCAGCCACTGTGGAAAACAGTATGGGGTTTCCTTATAAAACTGAAAATGGAACTTCCTTTTGATCCAGCAGTTCCACTACTTGGACTATACCCAAAGAATCCTGAAACACCAATTCATAAGAACCTATGTACACCTATGTTCATAGCGGCACTATTTACAATAGCCAAGTGCTGGAAACAGCCTAAGTGCCCATCAGTGGATGATTGGATCAAAAAACTTTGGTACATTTACACAATGGAATTCTATATAGCAGAAAGAAAGCAGGAACTTGTACCCTTTGCAACAACATGGATGGAACTGGAGATTATTATGCTTAGTGAAATAAGCCAGTCAGTGAAGGACAAATATCATATGATTTCACCCATTACGGGACAATGATGAGCAAAACTAACAACAAGCAAAACAGAACCAAATATATGAATACAATGAATAGGCCTTCAGTGGTCAGTGGGAAAGGGGTTGGGGGGAGGGGGGAGGCAGAGGCAAGAAAGGGTAGCAGCTTAGACAAGAACCTAGTATAAAGGAACCATGGACATGGACAACAGGTGGGATTGACTTTGGGGGGAATGGGTGGGTGGGGAGGAGGATAGAGGGGAGCAAAAAGGGGATGGATATAATACAAGAACAATAAAATTTTAAAAATACTCAGATCATGCACTGAAAAAAAAATGAATTTGGTTTTTGAGTCAGATCTTCCCCACTCCAATAATACAACTCAACATTATTTTAAGCTATTGGAACTACAACTTACACTTTTTGGAGTTTTCCCTCTTTAAATAGTGGATTTATTTATTTATTTATTTAGGCTGTGCACAGGTCTCACTTCTTTCAATACCCTCTGGTTTTCCTCTACATGTGTTTTACAAGTTGAAGCCTTCAGAAATAATGGCACTTGCAGTGCTCATCTGGTCCCCAAAGTAGAAATTATTATGTCTACTAAGTTGAGGCAAAAGATAAAAATCCTTAGGATTTAAATCATTTTGTAGAATAATATTCTAGCTATTTTTTAAACTTGTGGTTGGCTTCCTATGTGGTCCTAAACTAACCCCTGAACTATTTAAGTCTGTTGAGGTAGAGATTAGGTATGTTCACATTTCAATAATCAAATTTACTATAGCATTCATTCCTTTTCTCAAGCATCCCCAGTTTGGGGAACATCATAACTGGAAATGTATATTTCCACGATTTAGTTGAAAGGAATCTCATCTCATTTACAAACTAATATGAGAATATATATTGTCTTTGTACACGAATCATAGTTTAGTAGTTTGCAACTTCCATCCAAATTGGTCTTCATTCTCAGCATCTTTTCTAACCTAAAGACTGACTAATTTCACAACACACCCATGACCAGTTGGTTGCTATTTAAAACAAATTGCTAACTATGTATTACACACCCACAAATAAGCACATATGTTGATAAGAAAGATATCATGTCTTCTATGTAATATACATCCACATTTTCTTAATTTTTTCTTCTTCCTTAATTGCATTAGATTTTTCTGAGTTATTGCAAGTATCCTGATTTTCCCATATTGTGAAATGCTTCCAATCTAAGAAAATGTAACCTGCAGTAAGGCAGATACAAGTAATATGCAAAATTGTACCTTATTTAGTAAAATCTATTTATAACAAGATCACTTTAAAGCATTCATAAGGTAAAGTTGATTCTTATCCATTCAGCTGCCCTATGTCTTTTGATTGGTGATTTTAATCCATTTACCTTTGTACCTGTGTTTCTGTCTGTCTCTCTGTTTCTTCATCTTCTTAAAGCAGACCCTTTAGCATCTCTTGCAATACTGGTTTGGTGGAGATGTGTTCTTTTAGACTTCTTTTGTCTGGGAAACTCCTTATTTCACTTTTCATTTTGAATGATAGCTTTCCTGGGTAGAGTATTCTTGGTTGCAGACCTTCGTTTTCCATTACTTGGAATATTTTTTTGCCATTCCCTTCTAGCTTGTTGTGTTTCTGTTGAGAAATCAGCTAATATCCTGATGGGAGCCCCCTTGTATGTTATTAGCTGTTTCTCTCTTGCTGCTTTTAGGATTCTCTCCTTGTCTTTGATATTTGCCATTTTTATGATGATGTGTCTTGGAGTGGGCCAGTTTGGGTTCATCTTCCTTGGGACCCTCTGTACTTCCTGAGTTTCCATGATATTTTCTCTCCTCAAGTTAGGGAAGTTTTCTTTCATTACATTTTCAAACAGATTTCCTATCCCTTGCTCCTCTTCTTCTGGTATCCCTATGATACGAATGTTATTACGTTTTATGTTGTCCTGCAGCTCTCTTAAAACCTCTTCATTCTTTTTCAGTCTTTTTTCATTTTGTTGTACTGCCTGGGAATTTTTTTCTGCATTGACCTCCCGTTCACTGATCCAATCCTCTGCTTTCTCTAGCCTGCTTTTGATTCCTTCTACTGTGTTCTTCAATTCAGAAATGGTATTCTTCATTTCCTCCTGGTTCTTATTGATGGTTTCTATGTCCTTTTTAATGCTGGTATAGTTCTCAGTAAGTTCCTTATAGCTTTCCTGGAGTTCTTCATAGTTCCCATAAAGTTGTTTGTAGTTTTCTTTGAACTCACTGAGCTCATTGAGCTTCTCTGTCATCATTATTTTGAATTCTATCTCTGAGAGTGTGTTTGGCTCTATTTCATTTTGCAGTCTTCCGGGGGATTCCTCCTTTTCATTTTCTGAGGTTTTGTTTCTTTGTCTCCCCATTTTAGATGGCTCTTGTTTATTTCTGCTTCTTCGATTAGTCTGTTTTGACTTACTGTTTTAGTGATGTGACCTTCTGTGGTGTAGAGGTGCACTTTTTTTACTTCCTGGATTTGTGCTTGTTGATGTTGGCTCATGTCCCAGTCTGGGCCTAGTCAGCCAGTTGGAGTCTGTCACAAATCCACTGTCTTTGTCTCCTTTAGTTGTTAATCCAATCAGTGCGATTAATCAGTTTTAGGCACCTCTGCATGGGGCAGATGAATTCAGTTCTTAATCCAATCAACCTTAGGTCTGTGATCTGAGGTCAGGTTTAGGCACTGCTGACGGGGCAGATTAATTCCTATGGGTGGGGCTGTAGCTTCCCCTCAGGCTGTGGTCCTTTGGAGAATAGTGTCTGCTGGCTGTATGGCGGGTGAGTCAGCACTGGATTCACAGGCTGCTCCCTCAACTCTCCCCCTAAATCCACTGACCCAAACCCTCCTTAAGCGTCTCAAGTCCACTATGCCTTCCCTCTGTTGGAGCACAGGGTAGGTGGGTATCTCTGTATTTTTGTGCATGGTCCCTTTAAGAACTTGGTCTCTCTGTCAAGCCAGCTAAACCTGGTGGCTTTTTGCTTTTCATAGCTGGCTGCTGTTCCACTCTCAGCTTTGTTGCTGTAGGCTGGGAAGCCCAGTTGAGGGTTTAGATGCTACCTTTCTCAGGTGAAATCCCCTGCTGCTGAGATGTTTCTCTGTCCCTTCAGCTGCTGCCCATGGGAGCCCCGCCAGCCTCTCCTTTCTCCGCACTTCCTACTGGTCACATTGTCATGAATCGGCTCTTCTGTTCTGTCCCTGGTAATAGACTTCTCTCCAATTGGTGTCCTGTTGGTTATTCTGGATGACTTCTCCCCAATTAAGTTGTAATTCGAGTTTGGTGTTGGGAGGAGATTGGTGTAGCTTCACTTACTCCTCTGCCATCTTGGTTCTCCTGGTTATAATGTATTTACATCATAAAAATTAACAAACAAATCAGAGCTTTTCCCCCTAGAAAGTTATTAACAGTTACCTCCTCCTTACTGGAATCCCATTCTATTCTGTCTCTCATCATCAAATTTTAGCTCTGTGGGTAAATATATATTGAATGCCCATTTACAGTCTCGATGTGATTAGTTCTTTAGTTATTTTGATTACCTCACTGGCATTCTCTATTAAATCCAATCATGCAATGCTAATTAGTTATTGATGTTTGTGATCTTTGTCTGTGGCCCTTATATTTGAAAATTAAATTTGTTGGATATAAAATCCTTGGATGACATTTAAATATCTTAAACAAGATATTATTTTCTGGAGTTTCAGACTTCCCATGTTGTTGCCACTGTTATTGGGGTGGGGCGATAGAAGGGTTATCCTTATCACAGACAGGAATGAAATCTTAGCTTTCTATTTGGTCTTCTTTGACACCAGCTGGTAGGTTTAGGGGATTGGGGTACTTGGTTCTAGTGTGAAGATGCTAAAGGTCTGGGCTTCACACCCAGTCATGGCTGGTGAGGGTATGTGGCTTGGGTCACAGTTTTTTCTGTGATGTTTAGTTGGAAAAAAACTAGTGTTGTTTCAAGGTTTTCTGTCTTGCTAGGCTGCCCCTTTTCTATTCCTTTTACTAGGGAAAGCAGGATTTGTTAGGGTTTTGTTTGGTTGGTTGTTTTGTTTTCATCCTTTGGTATGTATAGGTTGCCTGCTTCTTCAGCTCCACT
The DNA here is from genome assembly GCA_004026585.1 of Noctilio leporinus. NCBI lineage: Eukaryota > Metazoa > Chordata > Mammalia > Chiroptera > Noctilionidae > Noctilio > Noctilio leporinus. The sequence continues at coordinate 61,229 of PVIW01007950.1, read as the reverse complement.
CAGGAATGTTTGAGGCAGAAAAGAAACCCTGAGATTCTTTGCATCCTGAATTCTCAGCCTTCTGCATGTGTTCACTCCATCTTTCAAAGTCTTCTTATTTTGCTTTATATAGTATCCAGAGATTTTAGTTGTACTTAACAATAGAAGTATGGAGAAGTAGATCTTTACCTTGTTGAAAGTTAGAATCATAAATGTCATTTTAACAATTATTTTTAAAAAGAGCTAATGTGCCATGCTTGAGAATATGTACCTATACCCTTCACCTTTTGATAAAAATTATGTCATACAGTAACTACTAGTCTGTCATCTAACTGTTTTATCACTTTATTGTGGAATTCTTATTTGACAGGTTTTGTTTTTATTCCACTGGAGTGTATTGTAAGTTATTGGAGGAAGTTTCTTCTATAGGTTGTTTCCTTCTATACAAAAATACTGGTTATTATACACTTTTATCCTTATTTTCCCTCTGAATCATGCTCTTTCTTTCTTTCTTTCTTTCTTTTTTAATAATGCATAGCAGTCTGTCCATGACATTCTGTCAGCTCTCTTATTGTCTGCCCCCCCCCGCCCCACCTTTAAAGACATAGTTTGAGGGATCCTGATAATTTCTGCTCTGTCAACTATTCCATTACTTGAGGGAATTGTGAAGGAAGAACTATGACTAAAATGATGTTGCAGTTTAAAAGTCTGAGATTCTATCATTTTGTTCTCTGGCCTTACCAGAATTCATTACATTAACAGGAGGAACCTCACTTTCAGAGAGAGACATACCCTTCTGTATACTGATTTAGTGCTCAGCATTGAAATCATGTCACCCTCTTTTCTCAGGTAGCTGTTTTCTTTACTGCTTCTCCTTCAGGAAAGAAAACAAAATGGAGGTGTAATCAGTTTTTTCCTCTCAATTATAACTTGCAGAGCTCTGTTGACTTTTCATTACAGCTACTACAGGGAAGAGGGAGTGAGCATCAATCTATGTGGCACCTTTCTCTCTATTTCATTTTCCTTAATTTTTACTTTTATGCAAGAGCAATGGTTTTTATAGTTTATGACATTATAGTATAGTCCTTATTTTGTGTTGTCAACCTTTTGTTGTTTTGGGGTATTTTTGGTTGTTGTGCTGTTTTATAAGTTAGTTTTGAACATTGTATTATGTTTTAGAGAAAGGAAGTTCCAGGATGCTCTTTCAATCAATTTATTTCCAATAGGGGAACAATTCCCATAGTCTTATTTTAAATTAAAATATAGAAAAATTTAGGATTTATTTCCTGATAAATCACTTTCATGAGACAGTGAAAATTGAATTATACTTCAAACTCCAAATAGCACTTTTTTCCCATTTTTGTGAATTGTATTTTAGTTATAATGATCTCACTAGAGCACAGTACAAATAAAGGCTACATTATATATTTAATAGTTTTCATAATTATAATCTAAGTTATAATTTAGTGTAAATCATTTGCTTTTAAATGGTCTTGTTTGAACTTAAATTGGAAATGATACATGTTACTTCTTTGAGGATGACATAGATCCTTCATAAAATGTCCCGGCATTCAAAATTGGAAGATATTCTAAAAATCATATAATACAATAATTTCAAAATTGTAGAATACTCTGTAGAGTATTTTGCCAAGTCATCTGAGAGTGGTTTAAATATTGCACTAGCTCCTGAGGCAGCCCATACTATCTCTTGTCTGATATTTATAAAAGTCCAATATAATCATCTGAATTCTTTTCTCATATTGACTCATACTTTTTAATGTTTCCTCTAGGGAACTTACATGATTCTTCCACATGAGAACACTATCAATATTTTACAGAAATGTTTATATCTTCTCTTGGGCAGTAATTCATATGTAACCTTTTTTGTGTCTTCCCCATTCTAGTGTCCCTGACTAGAACACATTTGGCAGGAATAAATCCTGGTCAAGTAAAGTCTTAAATATAAACACAGTATTTAAATTATGCCTTCACCTAAAAAGATCATAGTTTCAGTGTAAATAAAAGAGCAAGTTTCTTTTTATTCCTCCTAATGTCTCTCTATTGACTGCAAAGCTCAGGGTGTTTAGTGCTTTAGTGATCATTTTATATTGTTGACTAAAATTACAGTCACTATTTACTAAAACTGCTGATGAAAAACTTATATTCTCTTCCTACATTTTATGCATTCCTATTTCAGTTTGCTTTCTCATATCCAAAACTGTTGAATTTCATTTTTAAAAGGTTCAATCTACCAAGATAGATTTGAAACTCAACTTCATTATCCAGTGCATTCATTCCCTAAAATGTTATTTTAGACTAGATTTGAAGCACTTGTAATCATGTATCAGTCAAGTCCTTTTTAATAAGAGGAGAAATAAGAAAAAGAAACATAGAAAGAACAAAAGGATGTAAAGGGAAAAGAAAAAAGTAGCAAGTTGGTCAAGTATAAAGAGGCTGTACACTTCATTATCTTTTAATTTTTTGATTGATTTATTGTTGTTTTATTACATTTGTCTCCATTTCCCACCATTGCTCTCCCTGCTTCACCCACCACCCCCTCTCCCACAGTCAACCCCCACTTTGTTGTCCATATCCATGGGTCATTTCTGCTAATTCTTTGACTAAATACTTTCTATTCTCTCTCTCTTTTTCTCCCTCCCCTCTGGTCACTGTGAGTCTATTCCTTGTTTTCATGCCTCTGGTTCTATTTTACTCATATGTTTGCTTTGTTCATTAGATTTCTATATTAGATGAGATCATAAGGTATTTCTCTTTCACTGCCCAGCTTATTTTACTAAGCATAAAACTCTCCAGTTCCACCCATGCTGTCTCAAAAGATAGGAGTTTCTTTTTCCTTTCTGCTGTGTAGTATTCCATTGTGTAAATGTACCAAAGATTTTTGATCCATTCATCCACTGCTGGGCATTTAGGCTGTTTCCAGCACTTGGCTATTATAAATAGTGCTGCTATGAACATAGGGATGCAAAGGTTCTTCTGAATTGGTGTTTCAGGAGTCTTTGGGTATAGTCTTAGCAATGGGTCAAAAGGCAGTTCCATTTTTAGTTTTTAAGAAAATTCCATACTGTTTTCCATAATGGCTGCACCAGTCTACATTCCTACCTACAGTGCACCAGGGTTCCATTTTCTCCACATCCTCACCAGCACTTGTTGTTTGTTGATTTGTTAGTGATGATCATTCTAACAGGCGTGAGGTGATATCTCATTGTGGTTTCAATTTGCACCTCTCTGATGGCTAGTGATGTTGAACATTCTTTCATGTGCCTATGAGCCGTTTATATGTCCTCCTCAGAGAAATGTCCTGGTCCTTTGCCCATTTTTTTAATTGGGCTCTCCATCTTCCTGGTGTGGAGTCATGTGAGTTCTTTATGTATTTTGGTGATTAACTGCTTGTTTGAGGTCTCATTGGCAAATATGTTTTCCCATATGTTTGGTTCCCTTTTCATTTTGCTGATGTTTTCCTTAGCTAAGCAGAAACTTTTCAGTTTGATGTAGTCCCATTTGTTTATTTGTTCCCTTATTTCCCTTGCCCTTGGAGAAATATCAGTGAAAATATTGCTGTGTGGGATATCTAAAATTTTACTGCCTATGTTTTCATCTAGAATTTTTATGGTGGCACAGCCTATGTTTAAGATTTTTATTCACCTTGAGTTTATTCTTGTATATTGTGTAAGTTGGTGGTCTAATTTCATTTTTTGCAAATTATCTTTTTATTTTATCCAAATTCACAGAGATTTAGCAAACTTAAAATCAATAAAAGATGCAACCTAATTAAAATGATTGTAATTCTACCTCACATTTATTTCAGAGGAAGCTATAAAATATAAACAAGTGTATGAATATGCTCTTGCCTCTCTATTTATTTTGCATATTTTCTCAAATAGTTCAAAATGCTTATTATACATGTTATTTACTATCCTCACACATACAGTATGTATGTACCTGAAGGCGGAAATAATTTCTATGTTATTTTTCTTAATCACATTAGTAAAAAATCCTAAAATTCTGTCTTATTGAAGATAATAATAGTATAGTAAAAAGGTGACAGAGTAAGAGTAATTAAAATACTGTATAAAACTTGCTGACCACAGGGCAGAGGTGAGCAGGAGACATGAGAACATTGTAAGTAAAGTATAAACACATAAGATACTGGGGGTATAGCTGTGACATGCATGGTACTAAAGTTCTTTCACAAACAACTAAGTAGAAAAGACAACTTCAAACCCTCCAAAATATGTTGTTTAAGGATATGAATTTGGAACTGGTAAATATAGGACTATAGTCATATTGCATCATAATTATAGTCAACAAAACTATGTTACAAACTTCAAAGTTAACAAGAGATGAAATCCTAATTATTCTCACCACCAAATTTTTAAAAAAAGAGAGAGAGAAATGATAATCAAGTAACATAATAAAGGTTTCAATTGATGCTATTGTGGTAATCACATTGCAACATTTAATGTGTCAAATCAGCATGTACAAGTCTTAAACTTATAGATCTCTTATTATAATTATATTTCAATAAAAAATAACTCCAAAAAAGTAGGTGAAGACAAATTAGCAATAAATAAACTATCTGCTTACTATCAGAACTACACTAGAGAAGGTAGAAGGAAAGCAAAGGGCTTTACAACAGACCTTACATCCTCAGAATTCCAAATCAGTATCATTTCAGTTCATTCAGAAAACAAAACAAGCAGCAAAAGCTGGTTGTGTACATAGTAACCACCAATTTGGGTGAGACTTCAAAGAATATCTGAGAGTGGTAACCCTTACCTGGGAATCTGTACCCTATGACATCTACAAACCACAAACTGAAGCACCTGTTTTGGTCAATGCTTTATACTGAGGAGATATGCCAAAGGTAGAATGCATGTTGAGCAGGTCAGGATAATAGGAGCAAAGGAAGAGAACATTCAAATAAAGGCTAGGAGAGCAAAACTAGATGGGAGATTGTGGATGAAGTTCTCAAAATTTTAAGAGCATATTTTTGATTAGTTGGTGAAGTAACAGAGGAAGAGGTTTTAGGGTGATGAAACAATAATAAATATCCTTGCTCACTTCTCCTTCCAGAAGTACAATATGGTCATTTTACTATAAATGTGTAACATAATTTGTTTGCAACAGAATCTCATATAAATTTATTATCATTTTTTAAAGGGGAAGCATAATAACATCTCTTTCCAAAATAACAAAGAAATTAAGAAAAATAATAGAGTTTAAAAGAATAAAATATATCAGCAAATAAACTAAAAGAAATACTTTTAAACTATAAACATTTTAAATAATTACAAATCAGAAACAAAAAAATGAGTTAATGAAGTAGCTGGTAAAGAATAATATTTGAAGTATACTAAATACTTTTACAACCCAAAATATAAACTTAATATCCATTAGTTCATATTGATATAAATATATGATTTAATAAATGAGACAAATAGAAAAACCTCCTGAGCAGATTTTTAATAATTTATGTAGGTATTCTGCTTTCAAGAAGGTTAAACATACCTCCCGCTCCTTAAACGTGAGCCATGCATAGTGACTTCCTTTGAAAGAGTAAAGAAGATGAAGTGTTGGAGAAGAATAACTAACACTACAGTGAGAGAACAGGCAAACACTGTATTGGTCTGGTGATCAGCTTAATGTATCACTGTAGAGTGAGGCCATGTTTAGTGTATGAGTATGTACCCTTGATTTTTATGAAGAAATTACACTTAACCTTTGTAATTTTCCTTTCCCCCAAATTTATAACCCTGTCTAATAAGAAGAAAAGCATAAAACAAATTACAAAGGAGGGACATTTAAGAAAACACAACCAGTATTCCTGAAAACTGTCAAAGTCATCCAAATAAAGGAAAATTCAAGAAACTAGCAGAGCCAAGAGGACTCTGAGGAGATATGATGATAAAATGTAATCCTGGAGGAGATAATGAAGCAGAAAAAGGACAATAGAACAATGTTTAGATTTGAGTTACTAATACAATAACAACACATCCACAATGGTCCATTAACTGTAACAAATGTACCACAGTAATATAAGATGCTAAAAATAGAGCTGAATATGGGGAATGTGAAAACTTTCTGTACTGCCTTTTCAATTTTTCTGTAAGTCTAAAACTGTTCTAAAATTTAAAATGTATTTTTTCAAAAAGTAAAAATTATTTCAACATAAAGACCAAAAACAACACAGAAACAAATAGAGACTATGAATAAACTATAAAGAGAATAGAAGATAAAAAAATTTTTAAAGCCAAAAAGCAATGAGATGACAATAAGATACCACTATACATAATTAGAATGGCCAAACTTCAGAACATTGACAACACCAAATGGTGGCAAAGATGGGAAACAGCAGGAATGTCACTCATTGATGGTGGACATGTGAAATTGAAAGATAGTTTGGTAGTTCTTTTAGAACTAAATATATTCCTACCATATGATTCAACAGTTGTCATCCTTAGTATTATCCACGGGGCCTGAAAACTTAACAACCCTACACATGGGTTTATAAAAGCTTTACTTATAATTGCCAAAACATAGGAAAACTAAGGTATCCTTTAGTAGATGAATGGATAAATAAAATGTGGTACATCAGAAAATGGAATACTGTCCTGGCTGGTGTGGCTCAATTAGTAGGAGCATCGTCCCATAGACCAAAGTGTTGCAGCTCGGATTCCTGGTTAGGCACATACTCAGGTTATGGTTCCACTCTTAGTTGGGGTGCATAACCCAGTTATGGTATGTACAAGAAGGCAACCATTGATACTTCTCTCTCATATTGATGTTCTCTTTCTCTCTCTTTCATTCTAAGAGCAATGAAAAATATCCTTGGGTGAGGATAAAAAAGGAAATATTTATAATACTAAAAAAAGAAGCTATCAATGTGTGAAAAGACACAAAGGAAACTTACATGAATAAGAGTAAGTGAAAGAAAGTAATCTAAATATACTGTATGATTCCAACTATATGATGTGCTGGACAAGGCAAAACTATGGAGACAGTAAAAATATAAGTGGTTACCAGTGGTGAGGGAAAAGAGGGAGGGAGAGTAGATAGAGAGCACAGAGGGTTTTTAGATCAGTGAAACCACTCTGTATGCTACTGTGATGATGAACAAAAGCTATTACAGTACATGTATTCGAACACAAAGAATGTACAAAACAACAGTGAACTCTAATGTAACCTATAGATTTTAGGTGATTATGATTTGTCAATCATAACCAGTTGTAACAAATGTACCACTCTGGTTGGGGCTTTGTTTATGAGTGAGGCTATGCATGTATGGGAACAGGGCGTATATGGGAATCTATATACCTTTCTCTCAATTTTGCTGTTATACTAAAACTTCTCTAAATGGCTTTAAAAATAAAGTAGAGAGATTCAAAGGATATAGGAAGGTGATATAGAAAACTCACATATATAAATAAAAGTGGTACTCAGTAAGTGTTCAGTAAGCAATGGAACATAATAAATACTAAAATCATAGCATTTCATTCTGCCTAAAAACACCCCTGGCAATTACAACTTGAAATTTCATATTATATATCTGGGGAAATTGTTCACAATGAATGACACAGAGATTAGTAAAATTCTTAGATGGAAGAAAATCTTTGGTCATTAACACTTTATGCTAGAAAAACAATTAGAAGGCAGTGACATTCCTTCAGCATGGTGCCAGGGTCAGAGGAGGCAAGAAAGAAATTCAGGAAGTCCATCCCCACTCAGCACTAGAGAAGATTGGTTGTCAGAAAATACCTGGAGTAGAGCAGCAACTAGCCACTCCCACTCTCTCAGCAATGGGCATATTAGTGAAGACCTAGTGGGAAGCCAGAATGGCTATCCTTGCTGAACAGAAACAAGATACACACACCCTCTCCTCACATATCAATGGAGGCCAAGTGGAAAATCCATATTTCCAACCACTCTGGCAGTAGAAGTTTTCCCCCTTTCCCCTGCAAGAGTAATTTCAGAGGAAGCCAGCTAAAATGCAAGGTTAAAGTAAAACTCAGAGTTTCCAAACATAACACCCCATACACCCATGTTTTGATTATAAAAATTTGTTGTCACAACAACTGGAACAAAACATCAAGCTAAATGAAAAAATAATCAATAAATGCCATCACTAAAATGATAGAGATATTAAAATTATCTGACAAACTTTGAAGCAACCATCAAAATATTCTGCAACAAGCAGTTACAAGCATGCACAGAATGATGAACAGAACAGTCTTTGCCAAGAAATAGAAAGCTTCTTAGGGTAAACGTAGGTGTAAAGAAGAATTGAGTGGAAATTCAAGGCCTTAAAATACAATAACTGAAGGGGGAAAAAAAACCAAAAAACAAAAAACAATAGATGGGCCAAGTCAGGATGAGGGAGACAGAGAAGAAACCAATTAATTAGAATAAAGAGCCCTAAAAATAACCCAATTTGATCAAGAAACAGTAAATAAAATAGACTGATGAACAAGAAATGAATAGAGCTTCAGGAACCTGTAGGACAAGAATTTGCAAAAGATATACACTTAACTTATTCAAAAAGTTTACAAAGCCCCAAGCACTGGGGTAAAATTGTATAGAATTTAATAAACACAAACAGACATAAGCACACACATAAAAGTAAGATTTGGGAAATCTGAGTACTATATGTGGGTTGAGATAATGTGAATATCCTATTTGCAATATTGTACTAGAGTTTTATAATGTTACCATTGGGAGAAACTTGACAAAGCATGCACAAGATTTCTCTGTATTATTTTTACGACTGCATGTGAGTCTACAAATACGTTAAAAATGTGTTATCGTAATCCATTCCCAATTAGTTGTACTCTTCTCTTACTATCTTTTCATCTAAAGCAGGGGTTCCCAACCCCTGGCCTTGGACCAGTACCTGTCTGTGGGCTGTTAGGAACTATGCCTGAGATAAACTCACCTGAGTTCTGCCTCCTGTTCCCCCTTCACTCTGTCATGGAAAACCAGCCCCTGGCGCCAAAATGTTGGGGACCTCTGAATTCTGAAGAACTCAAAAGGGAGTTAGGAAGAGGTGCATTTGATGTTTCTTATAATCTTGAAAGCACATTATAAAAATGGAGAACAGATTACAGTTGCCAGAAGTTAAGAGGAAGGTGGGATAAAATAGAAGTGGTTACAGCTATGAAAGGGCAACATGGGACACTCCTGTGGTGTTAGAAATGTTCTGTCTTGGCTGCATCAATGCCGATATCCTCCTTGTGATATTATACAGTACTATCCTCCGAGAGATGTTATCATTGGGGAAAATTGGGTAAAGTGTACATGAGCCCACTCTGCATTATTCTGTGCATAACTGTGCATATGTGAATCTATAATTATCTCAAACTTTAATGTTTAATTAAAAGTGAATTCAGCCAACTAAAATAAACATTTAGGAATTATATAAATGACTAGTAATGGGTACTGAATCCCTTTGTCATGTCAGGGTGACTGTAGCCAGGATCCCACCTCCACATGAAAGTATTTTCCCAGGGTACTCTTATCTAAGAGAATCCTGAGTGCATAAGCTTCATGCTATCTCACAGTTCCAGTTGGCTGACTGACATTTCAATTTCATTTGTAGGAGCTCCAGTTGTTCAGGCGGCATCCATGATCTTGGTTCCCATGACTCCTGTTTATCACCTGTGGAGACTGAAGGTAGATCCTGTTTCTGTCCTCACCCACTGCTGCAAGAATTGAAAGGCAGATTTGATTCTGGTTCTCACCTGCTGCTGTGAGAATAAATTGGTGTGAATTCCCTCTCTAATGCTCCACTGTCATCCCCCTGTCTCCCCAATCACAGTAAACCTGTCTGGATCTGAGCTCCTGTGCTACACTATTAAAGGTGGAGATAATCTTAATTGCCAAATAACTATGGGAATTATGATTTCAGAATATTATAATTTGAGATACTGTGAAATTAAGAAAAACAAAAAGTTAAAACTGATAGCTAAGGCACTATTGATACTGAACAGAAATAGGTTCTGTTGTCCACTGTCCCCCTCTAGGCAAATTCTAGAAGCAAAGGAATGGTGACAAACGAAAGTGAGCTTTTTCTTTCAAAAGCTACATAATTTTGAAAGAAAGACAGGCTGCTCCTCAGAGCCCAACTCCTTTAAAATGCCTAGAGAAGAATGCTGCCAGACCAGCCCAATGCTGCTCCTCCCATTTAAAAATATCCTTTGGGAATCACAGCCCTCTGAAGAGTCCTCCTCTAAGCAGCTCTGCTTTTTTCCCCAGCACTGCCAGGCCTCAGGCTTCCTTCTCAAGCCAGTACCAGTGCCTGCACCAACAACTGCCAGCCGCTTCCTGCTGCCTGGCTCACTGCTTCCAGAGCCCACTGGTCCAGAGTGCTCCATCCTCCCCTCCATGCTGTGGAACCCAGAGTAAGAGAAGGGAAAGTCCAGGACCACCAGCACAGTGGCAGAGGACACCAAGTCATCCTGCAGATCACCACCAGGGCATACATTCCAGGGCCATGACCCAGGGTACGTAACTCATCTCATTACCAGCTGGCTCCAGGCAGGGCAAGCCAGTGGGCAGAAGTGGCTATTTCTCTCTTCCTTCCACTTATTTAACTCTCCTGTCCCAGAATTCTGCACCCAGAAGGGTCCAGTGCCCAGCTAATCTCATTTTCCCAGGCCAACTGACAGATCAGCACCTCCCAACCTCCCATTGATGCCATGCACTGGACAGGTATAGGGGGGCTTTTCACTACCTTCTGGCTTGTGGCCTGCAGGCTTGCCTCTGCTGCATCTCTGCTCCAAAGTAGAGAAATCCATCATCACCTCTTGCATTAGCAGCCTGGATTCACCCCCACCACCCTAGGGGTTTCCTACGATCCCTCCCTCACTCGGAGGCCTGGCTATCACCAATATCACAGAAAAAAAAATAATTTATCAATATCACTGATTAAAATTATATCATTAGTATGCCAATAGTTTCTATTATAATTTTAGCATTACAGATACCACTTAGGAAGAGTATTTCTTCTAGAGAAAAATTCAAAAGTTGTACTTTAGATTATTTGTTGCATTACATTTAAATAAATGTAACATTGTTTAATAACCCAGTACAGTGTCTGATATGACAATAATGTCCATGGGCCTAAGAAGGAAGCGTTAGGGGTCCCCGTGGGAAAGAATTGAAGCTTGGAGCCCCACCCAGGCCAGGCAAAGCCTGTAAGACCTGACCGGAGAATTAGGAAAGCTGGATGAATACATGCCTCCATGCTATAGCCAGTGGGCTTCAGGCACCTAAGGAATTTGGCACCTAAGAACATTTCATATAACCCATGGAGCTTGCCCTGTTCTTTTACCTGACTTCATAGCTCTATTGTACGAGCAGCGGAGGTTTTAATTTTGAGTTTAAATGAACACACCTTGACCTGAGGAAAATCTCATTGCTCCTTTACTTGTTGTTCCTGAACAATATCCATTTTCCTGTAATTAACATTGTTTAGCATTGATTGACAAGCTACATGCCTTCAAGTTTACCACTTTCAATAAAAGGTCTTTGGGAACGGCGAAGGGGGCTTTTTGGCTCCAAGCCACTAGCTCACCTTCTCCCCACCAGCAAAGGCTGCTTGGGAAATATTCATTTCATCTGTGGTGCCAGGGGTTCTCTGCTGGTTAGGGGTCCACATCAAGGAAAAGTAAGGAGCTATCACATGTAGTGTAAAAGTTAGTGTACAACTTTGGAACTATAAAGAAATGGACTTGCAGCTATAATCTAGTATTTACTGATTAAGAGTCCTAAAGCAGGTATTTTTTCTGAAACTCTGTTTGGTTTTTCTCTAACGTAGGGTAGTTCTGCCCATCTTAAAAGAATTTTATAAAGATTGAATGGGGAAATATAGGAACACTTGGAACATAATACTTGACACAGTCTCTGCTTTCTGCCTTGAAGTTAAACATGCATTCATTTTGCAATCACTATTAATTCCTTCCTTTCTTCCTTTATTATACTCTGTTATAATTAATGTATTTTCATTAAGGTCACCAGCACTTGCACATATATTTAGAATAACTTCTAGTTAAAGTGGTTAATTGTTCAAGAACCTAGTATAAAGGAACCATGGACATTGACAACAGGTGGGATTGACTTTGGGGGGAATGGGTGGGTAGGGAGGGGGACAGAGGGGAGAAAAAAGGGGATAGATGTAATACAACAACAATAAAGTAAAAAAAGAAAGAATGAAAAAATAAACAAAATAAAGTGGGTAATTGTTAAGAACAGCATAGTATTCTACCATCACCTGATGTCTAGAAATCTCTTAGAGATGTTCAAGCACATAGTATTACTGCTTATAAATTATCTTTTTTTTCTTATGGAAAACTTTGAGAAACCTCTCAAATTTACCTGGGACAGTTTTTCTTGTTGAAAATCCCTAAAATGGATAAACAAAAGATAAATTTGGAAGCAGAAGTGAGAGCAATGACACAATATATCAATTTTCTTTCACTAATGGAGATTAGGCTATGGGTAGAGACTACCCAAACAATTTATTCATCTCTTAACTTCAGTCAGGCAGCATCTGGTTTGCAAGGAGAGACTGAACTTTGTCTGCTGTTCTCTACTCCCAACTGTTCTCCCCATATGTACTCACACAAGTAAAGAAAACTTCTAAATCAAATTAACAAAATGACAGATCATTAGGCAAAATATGGCACCTTTTCTCTCATTAATCATGGGTTAAAAGGTAAACAATTCTACTCCTAGCACAAGTGATGATGCAGGCAGAGTAGCAGGCATGCAGATAGTCACTGCACCTTTGTATAACTTTGGTTCAATGTTCTATTTTGTCACTCTCTGAGGCAAATTAATAAACTTTCTCTGAATCCAGTGACTTGTTTTCTTAGCAGGGAGCCTCCTGACATTACCTTCTTATAAAAATGATCTAATATACAGAACACTGAAGAACAAACAGGTAGTCCCAGCACTACCAAACACAGTCAGTGTGTGAATCACCTGTCTTCTTCAGGAAAGTAACTGGGACAGATTCAATAACCCCTTCTCGTTGGTAACAAGATCTATACAACTATTAGCTAGAAACTACTTCATACCAGAGTTAATTAGTTTACACCACAGGTGGTATATCATCTATTAACCACAATTCAGGTGTGTGTTTTTATGAGATCATGAATCATATTCTTGAAATTGTATGAAAACTTGGATAAATCTATTACTTAAATTTTAATTTTTTTAATTAGGCAGTATATAGATGATTTAAACACTACAAATTACCTTGACTTAACTGATATTTATAGAACACTATACCCCAAAACTGCAATAAACACATTCTTCTCAAGGGCACATAGGGTTTAAACAAAATGGACCATAGAAAGGGTCCATGAAATAATTCCCAATAAATTTCAAAATTATTTAATCTAACAATGTATCTGGTCTCAACACAGTGAAACTAAATAAGAAGTCTATAAAAGCTGACATGTATAAGGACACAAATATTTGCAAACTAAACATTTTCAAATATCATATGTTTAAATAACATATCACAACAAAAAATAAAGAATAGTTTTAAGTGAATGATAATGAAAGTAAAACATGTCAATGTGTGGGATGCAGCAAAAGCACAGGTTAAAGGCAAATATAAGCCCTGGCTGGTGGCACAATGGATAAGGCGCCAGCCTGCAAACCCAAAGGTCACTGGTTCAATTCCCAGCCAGGGCACATAACCAGGTTGCAAGCCAGGTCTCCAGCCAGATCTGTGGCTGGAGGCAAGTGAAAGGCAACCATACATTGATGTCTCTTTCCCTCTCTGCCTCTTTCCCTTTCTAAAACATAAGAAATAAAATCTTTATTAAAAAAGGGCAAATAGGTAGTATTAAATGCCTAGCTAAGATCAAAGGGTTAATATTAATTGTTTATATTTCCACCTCAAGAACATATTAAAGGAAGAGCAAAATATCTCAAGGTAAATTTAAGAAAGAAAATAAGCATAAGAAATAAGTCCCAAAGAGAAAAACAACAAATACAAAACTTCACTTTCTAAAAAGAGTAAATAAAAGTTCTTAATTTTAAAAAATGTTGAGAAACCTCCATACTAGTTTCTATAGTGGCTGCACCAATTACAAATCCATCAAAAGTACACAAAGATTCCCTTTTCTTCACATCCTCTCCAACACTTGTTTATTATATTTTTAATAATATCCATTCTAACAGGTGTAAGGTGATATCTCATTGTGGTTTTGATTTAATTTCCCTAGGAATTAATATTTTGAAGATTTTTTTCATGTGCCTGTTGACTGTCTGTCTATCTTCCCTGAAAAAAAAGTCTATTCAGTGTATCTGGCCATTTTTCAACTGAATTTTCTTTATTGTTGTTCAATTGTATGAATTCTCTATATATTTTGCATATTAACCCCTTGTAGGAAATAGTATTTGCAAATATCTTCTCTCATTTCATTTGTTGCTTTTTCATTTTGTTTGATTTCTTTTGCTGTGTAGAAAGTTTCTAGTTTGATATAGTCCCATTTGTTTATTTTTATTTTTGTTTCCCTTGCCACTTGACTCAAATCCACAAAAAAGTTTCTAAGACGAATGTCTGGGAGCTTAGTACTTACATTTCCTTTTGTGAATTTTATGGTATCAGCTCTTACAATCAAGTCTTTAATCTATTTTGATTTATTTTTGTGTACAGTGGAGGTCAGTGATATAGTTTTTTTTTTTTTTTTCCTTTTGCATGTGGTTGGGTATATATCTGAAGAATATAAAACCACTTATTCAAAAAGAAATATGCACCCCTGTGCTCATTGAAGCATTATTTACTGTAAATTCTAAGCTATGGAAACTACCTAAGTGTCCATCAAACAATGAATGAACAAAGAAGATATACACATAAACACACATTTACTACATGGATTGGAAGGTATTGTGCTTAATGAAATAAGTCAGCCAGAAAAGTACAAAAATTTTATCATTTCACTTGTAAACATATAACAAAGAAAGCAAAATAAAAACTCAACAGATTGGTGGTTCCTATGAGGGAAGGGGTGGGAGGAGAAACTAGTGGGTAAATGGGGTCAAATGTATTATGATAGATGAAAACTAGACTTTTGGCTGTGAGAACACTATAATATATACAGATATTGAAATATGTTGTACATCTGAAACTTATACAATGTTATAAATCAGTTACTTTAATTTTTAAAATGTAAAGAATAAAAAATAATAAAAATTGATAACCTTTTAAAAGTAAAAAATGATAACCAGACATGATAAACATGTCTGAGGAAGACACAAATTAACATGATCAGAAATCAAAAAGAGGATATTATTACATATTTTATAGAATTTTAAAAAATATTTTATTTATTATTATGAGAGAGAGGGGAAGGGATAGAGGCAGATAGGGAGAGAAACATTAATGTACGGTTGCCTTTCTCCTACCTCCAGGAACAGACCTGGCTGGGGACCTGGCTTGCAACCTGGTTATGTTGTCCTGGCTGGGAATCGAACCAGTTCACAGGCTGGCACCTTAACCACTGAGCCACAAGCCAGGGCTTATTTTATAGAATTTTTAAAAGATAATGAGGTAAAATTGAAACAACCAATGGTCAACACATTCAACAAATTTGAAAAATTAGACAAATTCTTTAGAAATCAAAATGAACAAAAATGAATACAAGAAGACATAAAAAATCTTTAAAGAATTTGAATACGTATTCCACAATTTTACCACAAAGAAAATTCCAGTACAAAATTCTTTCACACAAGAAATAATGAGAACCCCATACAAACTCTTTCAGAAAATATAAGAGGAGGACTCCCACAATTCTTTTTATTGGGGGGTGTCCATCAAGTACTGAAGAAGAAACCTAGGAAAAATTCACATAATAAATTTATAAGTGGATATTTCTCCATAAAGATATCATTAAAAACTATCAATGGAATCTCACAATTTACAAAATAAATAATAAAGTGTATCTATCACAATAAAGTGCAACTATCCCAAAATTAAAAGGATAATTTAACATTTGAAAATCAAGCAATGCAATCTCTCTATTAATAAATCAAAACTGATTTGTAATAAAATAAATTTTAAAATAACAAACTAACCTTGCCCCAATTTCAAAAACTTTTTGTAAACAACCAATAAATATTTTATGTATACACACACACACATATACATATACATATATATATATTGCTATTTTTTATGTTTTTGGCTCCATATATAAGTAATAACAAGTAATATAAGGTATTACATGAATTTTTGGATGAATGAAACAGCTTTGATAGAATTTATGAGAGTTATTTCTTGGGGTATTTTTGGATATGAGAACATTCAGGATCCTACCATAATTTTTTTATAAATATATAAGCATTTTGCATTAAAATCTAAATATTTATTAAGTAGTAAATATTAATTTTTCTATAATTATAAGGCAAGAAAAAATTTTTTAGTTGGAGAACATGTATCTCTATTTTAAGCATTTTTAATGTTCATCTGTGAGCATTGTTTTGGTTGATATCCACTTATATAATTAAAATAGTGAAAAGTAAATATTTAGAATAATTCTAATATTTTATGCAAAATTTAAATAATACTATTTATATTTCTATAATTCTAAAACACACTTTTTTCACATTTTGATAATTCTGTATTCTGGATCTTCAAATAATTGATATGTATGTTAAATGTAATCCTTTTTCTTTTTCATTCTTTTTGCTTTTTTTACCCTTTCTTTTTTTTTGCTTTTTTTCTTTAAAAAATGATGTCAGTGAGTTGATAGGGTATTTTGTCCTTTGTGAAATTTTTGTACCTAAAATATATAATTAATTTATTTTGTTTTAACTTTTTGTCATAAAAAAAAAAATTATCTTCAGCTACTTTAATCGTATTTGGGATGCTTAAGAATGCTGTTTTGCACTTACATTTTAAAGAATTTGGATACCTTTCTGCAATTAAATTTTTCCAGAATTCTACTGGGAATGATGATAGCTATTCAATGTTTGAGTTCATTTCATATAAAAAGGTTAATCACCTTCTGATCACCTTTCTAATTATTTTGTCATTAACATTTTTTAAATTTCCCTCTGACTCTTTCATACTTTCCAATTTCAGGCTTTCTTCTAAATTTAGAAATAAAGAAAATAAAAGTATATAGTACAGGGAACTCTGGAGTGGCATTGTTGTTAAAAACAGAAGCTCTGCACGACCCTGCATCCAAATCTCTAACATACCACTCACAAACTATGTGGCGTTGGATAAAGTTCTTATCTTCTAATTTCCGTTTTCTCACTTGTAACAGGTAGATTATAAAATGTCTACAATATGTTGATATATGTAAGTTATTCATGCTAAACATACAGCACAGTGGTTGACACTTAGTCAACATGAAAGTTAGATGTTTTATTATGGTTACAATGGTTACAATGGTTGGCCTTGAGGGCCAAATTTTCATTATATTTCACAGTCCTCATATTTGAAGAGATAACAGTTGTTTGAGGATTATTAATTAACCATTTAATAAACATATTTTAAAATCTAATTTACATTATACAACTGAATTAATGATATCTAATTTTAATGAAGTCAAAAATTTTAAGTATATATCTGCTAGAAATATATAGTGTTTTTAGTTCTGATTTTGATTTGCCAGGATTATTTTTTATTTTTCTATATTTTTCTAAAATAAGCTTAAGAACATATTTATAATAGTTCCCTTTTATATTTTCTAATGTAATCAAAGGTTAATTATTTATACCTTTACCTTTATTATTTTTTTCTTTGTCTTTCCTTGGGTGTTGTTCTTTTCTAATTGAGTGGAATATTTAATCTGTTAATTGAATGATAGAGTAAGCCCTTCAGATATACAACTGTATCTTTTCTTTTTTCAGTTCTAATGAGTTTTCTTTAAATATGACACTGATTGTGAATTCCCTTGTGGATGTTCTTTTTCTTTATTCAGGTATGGCAGTTCTTATAGTTGTGATAGGGGGAATCCTAGGATATCTGTGTTGGCTTACTTTCTGACTGGAGGATGTCCAATGAAGTTAGGATCCTCCTCTCCCACAAACTGGGAGGTAGTGCTCCATCTTCCTTAATAATTACATTTCAAAAGAATGGCTCTCAGGTCTGTGAGAAACATGTTCCTGGGTTGTAAAACTTACTAAATGATTTTTCTTGAAGAGTTAATAAAAAAAATTTTAAATATGCCAATAGTTTACATAATTATTACGTTAAATGATAGTATTTTAGATATATTGTAGCATGATTAAGCAGTTTTTTCTTCTCTGATAGTTATTTTACTCTGGAATACTATTTTTATGAAATATATCACAGAAATGATATAAACATAACTCTTTTAAAGAATGGAGTAGCTTATCTCTGACCCTACAATAAAAACTTGGTCTGGCAGATCCTGTGAATTTCTGATTACCTTTAGATGATATCAAATGGTCTCACGTCATTTTAGGTCACACAACTCAGTCTCAATTTCATCATTAAAATGTTCTTCCCTATATAATAATCAAAACTACAATAGTACTCCAGTATTCTGTGTACAATATCTGGATTTGTGTGATCCTTGCATACCTTATGCATTTTTCTTGTTGGTGTGGCAACATCAAGGTCAGCATCATACACCTTCTTCATATTGTAAAGTGTACATAAAGGGATGTTCTTGAAGTCCACAATTTCCTTAGTAGTTGGTCCTGCACGCTGTCCAGAAATGATAGTGCTCTAACATTGTATTCCATCAACATGATGGTTGCTCTCAGAATTTAATACTTTATATCCGAAACAATGATGTTAAATCTTAAACTTAGAAACACAGTTTTTCAAGATTAATAAGCATGCAAAATAAGGAGATGCAAAGTTATTGCCAATTGATTATGCGCTATATGTATATACATACATTCCAGTCCACTCTCTTTGGCTGCCAGATTACATTGATGTTGTACAAATCATACTTGTTAAATTAATAATGGCTGGACTTTTTAGAATGTGTGTATACACACACACATACATATACACATACACAGATATACCTATCTATAATTTTCCTCAGATTAGGACAATGAAGAAAAGAAAAAAAATAATGAAGATAATTAATTTAGCTACATTCTATCTGATTAAATATTTTTTAATTTTATTATTTTTCTATTACAATTGCCCCATTTTTCTCCCATTGCTCTCCCATGCCCCACCCTCCCATCCCTGCTTCCACTGTCAATCCCCACTTTGTTGTCCATGTCCATGGGTCCTTATACTCATCATTGACAAGATCCATCCTATCTGATTAAATCCTTAAGAGAAAAGGTGTGGAATAGGAAAATATTATGGAGGACATGCACAGAAAAATAAGACAATGAACACAAGGCAGAGATCAATAGAAAGGAGATAAAGATATCCTATAGTACATGTTAATTATTTTTAAGACATCCTCTGCTAATTCTTTAGCTATAAGTCACAGAATATTTAGCACTTCAAAAACACTTCTCTTTGAAACTGCTCATCAGTCAATTAACTACTGTTCACAACTCTTTAGCTCCTAGCTACCTGCTAGAAAATTATTTTCCCAAAAGAGCTTCTATCCTTTGTGTCACTGAAGTTTTGTACCTTCCACAAAGTCTGGCACAAGGTAGCCAGACCTTTAAAATAACTGCTTTGAATTGATAAGTGAATAAATGTACCCTCAGCCTCCAGAGAAGAAAAAATGTTACTCTCTCATCCCCATGACAGGCTACAATATTATCACCAAATGAAGTAGTAAAAGGTATTAACTAACCCACAAACTAAAGGTATATTTATTTCTTTAATTCCCCCAAACTTGTATCGTGTGCCAATTATATAAACATAAATTTCAAAATCCACCTTTGTGCTGGGGCAAAATCTAGTATCACAGTAGTACTCCCACGAAGTACAAGAATCCTGGTAGTCTTATAAAACACAAGTCTAAGAGAGCGAAAGAGAGAGAAACTGCCTTGCTTCTAATCCCCATTGTGTCTCATATTACATGTTAAATAGTCTTAGGCAAGTATGAAATATCTTCATCATTCTCATTGGTTAAAATGGGAAAATTTTAATGTCTGGATCATAGAATGGTAAGATTAACAATTTAGCTTAGTGCCTAATATGTATTGGGTATTTCACATATCTGTCTATAAATGTCATTTCACTTTTTCCTCTGTAGGATCCCTAGAGGTTGTTTCACATGTTTGCAAAAACAATCCTCATAAGCACAATGTGAAATCTAAACTTTATTCCTCTCTTTCTGTATTTTGTATTAAATTACAAAATAGGTTTTTATTGCTCCCAAGTGTCCTTGATGGTGTCCACAACAATGCTATCATTAACTGCTAATGTCTGCACCACTGTCTGCTTATGTCAATATTAAGGATGCTAATTACTTTCATTTATGAAGCTTGAACATTCTTGTAATCATTAGATAAAGGTCTAGCACAGTTCCCTTTCATAGTAGAAGCCATAGGCATCAATGTTATGCATATTTCACTAACATTTTCTCCCAAGGAAATATAAGTATAGGATATTCAATGTGCTTGTTCCTTTTTATAGTCCTTTATCCTAGAGTCTAAATATGATGATCAGAGGATCTTCAAGATGTAATGTTCTATGCTCCCAGTCACACCATGGATAGAATACATCCACTGACTTTGAATCAAACTTAACTTTCAATTATTTCATCCTTCAAGAAGAGTTCCCCTTTGCCCATACATCCTAGACTTCTTCCCAATTGGTTGTTAATCCAATCAACCTGTGATCTGAGGTCAGGTTGAGACACTGCTGGGTGGGGCAGATTAATTCCTATAGGTGGGGCTGTGGCTTCCCCTCATGCTGCTGCCCTTTGGAGAAGAGTGGTCTGTGGGCTATATGAGGGATGGGTTAGCCCTGGATTCATGGGCTGCTCCCTCAGCTCTCCCCCTAAAGCCACTGACCCAAGCCCTCCATAAGTCTCTCTAGTCCACTGTGCCCTTTCTCTGCTGGACCCCAGGGTAGATGGGTGCCTCTGTATTGGCATGTATAGTCCCATTAAGAATTTAGGCTCTTTGTCAAGTGGCTAAATCTGGTGGCTTTTTGCTTTTCTGGTGCTGCATTGCCCTCAGCTGTGTTGCTGTAGGCTGGGAAGCCCAGTTGGGGGGGTTTAGATCCTACCCTTCTCAGGTAGAGTCCGGGCTGCTGAGATGTTTCTCTGTCCCTTCAGCTGCTGTCCATGGGAGCCCACCAGCCCTCTCGTGTCTCCACACTTCCTACTGATCACATTGTGATGAATCAGCTCTTCTGTTCTGTTCCTGGTAATAAGACTTCTCTCCAATTGGTGTTCTATTGATTATTCTGGATGACTTCTCCCCAATTAAGTTGTCATTCCAGATTGGTGTTGGGAGGAGATTGGTGTAGCTCCACTTACTCCTCCCCATCTTGGTTCTCCTATATGTCTATTCTTATGCCAGGACCACACTGTTTTGATTACAGTAGCCTTAGTAGCATAGTTTGATATCTGGTATTGATATTCCTCCTACCTTGTTCTTCTTCCTAAAGATTGCTGTAGCTATTCATGGGCGTTTTTGGCTCCATATAAATTTCGAAGTATTTTTTCTATTTCTGTGAAGTATGCCATTGGTATTTTAATTGCAGTTGCATTGAATCTATAGATTGCTTTGGGTAGTATGGAAATTTTAATGATGTTAATTCTTCCCATCCAGGAACATGGTATATGCTTCCATTCATTTGTATCTTCCTTAATTTCTTTCTTCAAAGTTCTGTAGTTTTCTGAGTACAGATCTTTTACCTCCTTGTTTAAGTTGATTTCTAAGTACTTTTTTTTTTTCCTGTTGCTATTGTAAATGGAATTTGTTTTCTATCTTCTACCTCTGATGTGGGGAGGCAGCAGTACCAGCGACGGCCAGAAAGTTCCGGGTGACAGACTTGCGCTCAGCTGGGGAGGAAGACGCCAGCAGCCCCAAGCAGTCTGGGGACGTGGTAAACATGGTGTTCGTAGACCGGTCAGGCCAATGGATTCCACTGAGAGGCAGAGTCGGGGACAATGTTCTCCACCTGGCCCAGCACCATGTGGTGGACCTGGAAGGGACCTGTGAAGCTTCCCTGGCATGCTCTACCTGCCATGTGTACGTTAGTGAAGACCACCTGGGCCTTCTGCCTTCTCCTAATGAAAGGGAGGATGACATGCTAGACATGGCCCCCCTCCTTCAGGAGAACTCTCGACTGGGCTGCCAGATCACACTGACACTTGAGCTGGAAGGGGCTGAATTCACTCTGCCTGAGATCACCAGGAACTTCTATGTGGATGGCCATGTTCCGAAGCCACACTGACAAGGGCAGCTAGACCATCCTAGGCTCCATTGCTCCAGGGCCAGGACTGGAGGAAAAGCCAAAGTTGCCAGCCCAGCCCAGAGCACTGACAGGCCCAAGAGACATGCTGGAAGCACCAAGAAGGCCAAATGCTTTGAGACCTCATGTCCAGGCTGCGGTGGGAACAGGACCTCTTCTGGGGCAGCCTCTCCAAGCCCCCTAAGAATCTTGAGTGTGGATAGGGCTGGAATCTAACGAAAATAAAACCATTTTTACAGAACACCAAAAAAAAAAAAAAATGCATTGAATCTATAGAATGCTTTGGGTAGTACAGAAATTTTAATGATGTTAATTCTTCCCATCAAGGAACATGGTATATGCTTCCATTCATTTGTATCTTTCTTAATTTCTTTCTTCAATGTTCTGTAGTTTTCTGAGTACAGATCTTTTAGCTCCTTGTTTAAGTTGATTTCTAAGTACTTTTTTTTCTTTTTTCCTGTTGCTATTGTAAATGGAATAATGACAACCTGGGTGAAATGGACACATTTCTGGAAATGTATCATCTACAAAAACTGAATCTAGAAGAAGCAGAAATCCTGAATCGATTATTGGTATACAGAAAAGCTTTTGATTTCTGGATATTGACTTTATATACAGCTATATTTCTAAATTTGCTTATTAGGTGAAGTTTTTGGTGTTGCCTATTGGATTTTGTATGTACACTATCATATCATCTGCAAATAATGACAGTTTGACTTCCTCCTTTCCAATATGGATACCTTTGATTCCTTTTTCTTCTCTGATAGCTATGGCTAGAATTTCCAAAATGATGTTGAACATAAGTGGAGAAAGTGGACAGCCTTGCCTTGTTCCTGATCTTAGGGGGAAAGCTTTTAGTTTTTGCCCACTGAGTATGATGTTGGCTTCAGGGTTCTCATATATGGCCTTTATTATGCTGGGGTATGCTCCCTCTATTATTATTTTGCTGAGGGTTTTTTATCATAAATCGTTGTTGTACTTTATCAAATGCTTTTTCAGCATCTATTGATATGATCATATGGTTTTTATCTTTCAATTTGTTGATGCAATGCATTACATTTAATGATTTGCAAATGTTGTACCATCCTTGCAACCCTGGCATAAAACCCACTTGATCATGGTGTATGATTTTTTTAATGTATTGCTGGATCAGGTTGGCCAATGTTTTGTTGAGAATCTTAACATCTCATCAGAGATATAGGCCTATAGTTTTCGTTCTTAGTTGTGTCCTGACCTGGTTTTGGAATTAAAATAATATTGGCCTCATAGAAAGAGTTTGGGAGTCTGCCCTCTGGTTGAATTTTTTGGAATAGGTTGAGAAGGATAGGAGTTAATTCTTCTCTAAATGTTTTTGTGAAATTCACCTGTGTAGCCATCTTGTCCAGGGCTCTCTTGTACTTTGGGAGATTTTTGATTACTTCCTCAATTTCACTAGTTGTTATTGGTCGATTCAGGATTTCTGCTTCTTCTAGATCCAGTTTTTGTAGATAATACATTTCCAGAAATGTCTCCATTTCACCCAGGTTGTCATATTTCTTATCATATAATTGTGTGTATTATTATCTTACAATCCTTTGTATTTCTGAAGTGTCAGTTGTGATTTCTCCTCTGTCAGTTCTGATTCTGTTTATTGGGTCCTCTTTTTCTTGATGAGTCTGGTTATAGGCTTATGAGTTTTGTTTATTTTTTTCAAAGAACTAGCTCCTGGACTTGTTGATTTTTTAATTGCAGTTTGAGTTTCTAAGTTATTTAATTTTATTCCGATCTTGATGATTTCCTTCCTTCTACTTGCTCTGGGTTTTGTTTGTTGTTGCTCCTCTAGTTCTTGCAGCTTTATGGTTAGGCTGTTTGTATATGCTTCTTGTGACCTTTTTAGGTAGGTCTGTATTGCTATAAATTTCCCTCTGAGGACTGACTTTAATGTGTCCCAGAGGTTTTGGGCTGTTTTGTATTTATTGTCATTTGTTTCCAGAAACTTTTTGATTTCATCTTTGATCTCATTGTTAACCTATGTCTTATTTAAAAGCATGTTATTCAGTCTCCATGAGTTAGTGTGTTTTTGTTTTTTTCACTTGAGGTTGCTTTCTGGTTTTAATCCATCGTGATCTGAGAAAATGCTTGGTATGATTTCAGTTTTCCTGCATTTGTGGAGTCTTATCTTGTGACCTACCATGTGGTCTATCTTTGAGAATGTTCCATGTGCATTTGAAAAGAATGTGTATTTTGCCTCTTTGGGGTGAAAGGTTTTGTCTATGTCAGTTAGGTCCATTTCCTCTAAAGTGTTGTTCAATGCCACAATATCCTTGGTGATTTTTTGTTTGGAAGATGTGTCTGTTGTTGATAGTAAGATATTAAAATCCCCTACTATAAGTGTGTTGCTGTCTATATCTTTCTTGAAGTCCTCCAAGATTTTCCTTATATATTTCAGAGCTCCTACATTGGGTGTATATATGTTTACCAGATTTATTTCTTCTTGATGGATTGTTCTCTTAAGTATTATGGAATACTATGCAGCAGAAAGAAAGAAGGAACACCTAACATTTGCAACAACATTGATAGAACTAGGAAGTATTATGCTTAGTGAAATAAGCCAGTCAGTGAAAGATAAATACCATATGATCTCACCCATTTCAGGACAATAATGAACAAAACAAACAAATAAGCAAAACAGAACCAGATACATGAATACAATTAATAGATCTCCAATTGGCAGAGGAGAGGTGAGAGGGGAGTAGGGGAGCAGTTTAGTCAAGGAACTATGATGGAAGAACCATGGACATGGACAACAAGTGGGATTGAGTTTGTGGGGGAGTGGGTGGATGGGGAAGGGGACAGATGGAAGGAAAAAGAGGATGGGTGTAATAAAACAATAATAAACTTAAAATTCAAAAAATTAATAACTACTTTGAAAGTCCCACAAGCCATTGCCAGCTTTTCAGATACAGTAAAATGGGCTAAATTCTGGGGTAGGCATAGTTCAGCTTCTATAGTGGATCAAGGTAAGAAGAGCCATTGCCATAGAGTATGTGATGGAAGCTGGACACTTAACATTTAGTTGAGAAAGGAGGCAGAAGTCTAAAAGAACCCATCAATGCTTTTTGAAGCTTTTAGGATTCATGTCAATACCTACAACATCAAGAGAAAGAGAAGAAATAATAAGGGTGTGTTTTCCATGAATGGCTGTTATTACTTATTACTATGTCCTGAGAATAGACCTGAAGTTCATAACATATAAACCACTTAACATTTCAGGTAAAACAGAGGTTATCAACCAAAGAGTAAAGGGTATTGAACTCTCAGAAAGACTATATGTTCTAAACTGCAACCCACACCATAAATTTCCTATATAAACTATTCAGCTGGTAACTGAGTTGACTTCTGAAAGATAGACAGGTGTAAATGAGCCTTACAATACAATTCTGTGACAGTAACCTATATTGCACACCTCTAACTTTTTCCAACTATCCTATAAAGTTCATATATTGGTAACCAAGATTTCTATAAAGAAATAAAAATTGATAAGTCTTTCCATACTACTGTATATCCAAGTAACAGATCCATTCCCTGAAAAAATAACTAGAACACAAATGCAATTTTTAGAAAATTACTTTGGACTAGATATGGATATAAATTTATTCTCTCAAGTAATATTTGTCTCTCATATTTTAAACTGGCCATGATGTTGCATTGTCAATAGCGTATACTGTAAAGAATTTAAAATACATAAATATTTATTACACATGATAATCTTTGGGGAATTTTGTAATAATCCCATTAAGGCTGTTTTCCTACTTAGAGTCTATTATTTGTTTCCATCATGAATGGATGCACTTATATAGCCTCAGGATTTACATCATTGAATGAAAAAGAAACAGAAAATACAGCATTAATGACAGTAGCCTTTAATACAATTTTTAGATTTTAAAATGATATATCAATTAAGAGTGATTAGTTTACCAGCAACAGAAAATCCAACTCAAATCAATAAGAGAAATTAATTGGCTTTGATAAGTAGAAGCAAAAAGAGACCAACCTCTGGCATTAACATGATTCATAGGCAATGCATGCCATTGAAGACCTAGCTTTTCTCCATGTTTCTGCTTTATCTTCAGTGATGTTAACCTCACTCTTAGACCATGGTCCTTTCAAGGGCTATGTCCATTTCTTTCTTTACATCAAGAAGGGAAAGACTTGCTTAAAGAAAACTCCTGATAAGGCAGAAGAAGCTTTGTTTTCATTAGACTCTAACAACCATTCCACCAAGTCTTGTTGGATCTACTTGAATCAGAGATGATAAATTTCTCCCATGTTTTCAGATTATTACCATGTAGAAAATATTTCATACTCTATCATTGTATATTTCCACTTTAACATCTTCATATAATATCACAGTGCTAGAAAATTACTTCTAAGTATGAAAACAACATTTTGATTATAAGGCAGTAACATTTTTGCTGGTTGTTTTTCCTTTAACTCACTACAGCCCTCACATAGGTGGCCCATTTGGAGCATCTTTCTGTAAAGCTAAAGGTTGCTAGTTTGATTTCTGGTCAGGGTACATGCCTGGGTTGCATGTTTGCTTCCCAGTTGCACACAAATGAGAAGCAACACATTGATGTTTTTAACCTCTTTCTCCCTTCCATATGCTCTCTCTAACAATAAAGAAATAACATCTTAAGGAAAGTGTTACCACATGTATTAGCTTGTTAGGTTATAAAAAGTATGTAGTATTTATTTCATATATTTCAATATATTTCTGTTACAGAGTGGCAAAGGTCAAACAACCCCCAATCTACAGTTTGGGAATGAGGGTGGGGTAAGGCCAGGTGAACTAGCCTTTGTTCTTTTTGCACCAAAAAAAAAAAAAAAAAGGAAGGGCCTTACCAGAGGATAGTCACAAAAAGGTGCACAGAACTATGTAAAATTCTGTCAGTGGTCAGAACTATTTACTGTACATATTATGTGGAAGGAGGTTTAAAATAGGGGTCAGCCATCAATCTCCAGAGCTCCCCTTGGACAGACATGGAGACAGAGACTTGCTCATTACCCTAGATGGACATGCAGACAGACAAACTACCTGAGAGCTCAACCTGGTTTGAGAAGGGGGAAAGGAGCAAAGTGGGGAAGGGAGACGTGCAGCTTGCACAGAGATAATGAATTACTCATGGTATATGTAAAAGTTGGGAATTGTGAGCAAAATACTCCCTTAATTGGGTATAGCAGGTCCTGAGAACTTTACATTTATAACTGGAATGCTAAGCTGTGAACTGTTGTGTTTCTGAAAAACAGTATCTTGCTTGTGTGTTTTAAAGCTTGCCTAATTGGGCAGGGATGTATATTTTTGGTGTTTTTAAAGGAAATGAGATTTAACAGCACAATTGCACGTTTAATATAAATCTTTATACCCCTTAAATAAACAAAATACCTTTCCTTTAACCAAACTCTGTTATTAAGAGTCATATCTGGCCACGGGCAAAACATGCCCATCAAACTGAGGATGGGATCTCTCAGATAAACCACATGGCAAGCATCCACAAACACAGGAAAATTGAAATCATACCAAGCATTTTCTCAGATCACAATGGCGTGAAACTAGAAAAAAATCTTAAGGGGAAAAAAAAACAAAAATAATCTAACTAATGGAGACTGAATAACATACTTCTAAGTAATGAATGGGTTAACAATGAGATCAAAGATGAAATCAAAAAGCTCCGACAAACAAATAACAATGAACATACAACAGCCCAAAACCTATGGGACACAGCAAAGGCAGTGCTCAGAGGGAAATTGATAGCAATACAGGCTACCTTAAAAGGTCACAAGAAGTTTATAAAAACAACCCAACCATAAAGCTGCAAGAACTAAAGGAGCAACAACAAACAAAGCAAGGAGCAAGTAGAAGGAAGAAATCATCCAGACAGAGTAGATCAGAGATTCAAACTACAATTCGAAGAATCAACAAGTCCAGGAGCTTATTCTTTGAGGAAAAAAAAAAAAATTGACAAGCCTTTATCCAGACTCATGAAGAAAAAGAGAGGACCCAAATAAACAGAATCACAAATGACAGAGGAGAAATCACAACTGATACTTCAGAAATAATAAAGATTGTAAGAAATTACTACAAACAAATATATGACAAGAAATATGACAACCTGGGTGAAATGGACACATTTCTGGAAATGTATAATCTACCAAAACTGAACCCAGAAGAAGCAGAAAGCCTGAATAGGCCAATAACAACTAGTGAAATAGAAGAAGTAATCCAAAATCTCCCAAAGCACAAGAGCCCCAAACCAGATGGAAACGCAGGTAAATTTTACCAAACATTTAAAGAAGAACTAACTCCTATCCTTCTCAACCTATATGAAAACATACAGGAAGAGGGAAGACTCCCAAACTATTTCTATGAGGCCAATATTATTCTAATCCCAAAACCAGATCAAGACACAACTAAGAAATATCTCTGATGAACATAGATGCTAAGATTCTCAACAAAATATTGA
This sequence comes from Noctilio leporinus, assembly GCA_004026585.1. Classification (NCBI taxonomy): domain Eukaryota; kingdom Metazoa; phylum Chordata; class Mammalia; order Chiroptera; family Noctilionidae; genus Noctilio; species Noctilio leporinus. Next base: position 32,384 of record PVIW01007950.1, on the reverse strand, counting down.
CCAACCTAATCCAGCAATACATTAAACAGATAATACACCATGATCAAGTGGGATCCATCCCAGGGGTGCAAGGATGGTACAACATTCATAAATCAATAAATGTAATACACCACATCAACAAATTGAAAGACAAAAACCATATGATCATATCAACAGATGCTGAAAAAGCATTTGATAAAGTACAGCAACCATTTATGATAAAAACGCTTGGCAAAATGAAAATAGAGGGAGCATACCTCAACATCATAAATATCATATATGAGAAACCTGAAGCCAACATCATATTTAATGGACAAAAATTAAAAGCTTTCCCCCTAAGATCAGGAACAAGACAAGGCTGTCCACTTTCTCCACTTCTGTTCAACATTGTCTTGGAAGTTCTAGCCATAGCCATCAGAGAAGAAATAGGAATCGAAGATATCCAAATTGGAAAGGAGGAAGTCAAACTGTCATTATTTGCATATATGATAATGTACATACAAAATCCAATAGGCTCCACCAAAAACTTAACCTAATAAACAAATTTAGCAAAATAGCTGGATATAAAGTCAATATTTAGAAATCAAAAGCATTTTTGTATACCAGTAATGAAACATCAGAAATAGAAGCAAGAAAACAAATCCCATTTACCATAGCAACAAGAAAAATAAAGTACCTAGGAATCAACTTAACTAAGGAGATAAAAGACCTGTACTCAGGAAACTACAGAACTATGAAGAAAGAAATGAGGAAGATACAAATAAATGGAAGCATATACCATGTTCCTGGATGGTAAGAATTAACTTCATTAAAATGTCCATACTACCCAAAGCAATCTACAGATTCAATGCAATCCCAATTAAAATACCAATGACAGACTTCACAGAAATAGAAAAAATACTTCAAAAATTTATATGGAGCCAAAAACACCCACAAATAGCCACAGCAATTTTGAGAAAGAAGAACAAGGTAGGAGGAATCACAATACTGAACTTCAAACAATACTACAAGTCTACTGTCATCAAAACAGCATGGTACTGGCATAAGAATAGACATATAGATCAATGGAACAGAATAGAGAGCCCAGAAATTAACCCAGGACTCTATGGTCAACTCATATTTGACAAAGGGGGAAGGAACATCCAATGGAGTAAAAACAGTCTCTTCAACAAATGGTGTTGGGAGAACTGATCAGCAACATGCAAAAAGATAAAACTAGACCACCAACTTACACCATACACCAGAATAAACTCAAGATGGGTAAAGGACTTAAACATAAGCAGTGCCACCATAAAGGTCCTGGAGAAAAATATAGGCAGTAAACTTTTGGATATCCTACACAGAAATATGTTTACTGATACTTCTCCAAGGACAAAGGAAATAAAATAACAAATCAACAAATGGAACTGTATCAAATTGAAAAGTTTCTATTCAGCTAAAGAAAACACCAGCAAAATTCAAAGGGAACTAACAGATTCTAAAATTCTGAACAAAATATTGGCAAACTAGATGGTGTATGATTAAAAAAACATACACCATGACCACATGGGATTTATCCTAGGAATGCAGGGATGTTACAATATTTGCAAAGCAATGAAAGTAATGCACCACATAAAAAAACTAAAAAATAAAAACCATATGGTCATGTCAATAGGTGCTGCAAAACACATTTGATAAAGTAAAACACCCTCTTATGATAAAAATGCTCAGCAAAATGGGAATAGAAGGAGCATACCTCAACACAATAAAGGCCATATCCAAGAAACCTGTAGCCGACATTATACTCAATGGGCAAAAACTGAAAGCCTTTCCCTTAAGGAACAAGACAAGCGTGTCCACTCTCTCCAATTCTTTTCAACATAGTTTTGGAAGTACTAGCCACAGCAGTCAGATAAGAAAAAGGAATCAAAGGTATATCCAAATTGGAAAGGTGTCAGGACCCCCTGAGTCAAGGCATGGCCCGACTCAGGGCTTCAAGGCGGGCTGATAGCCAAAAGGTCAACAGCTTGGCTGAGAAGAGTTCCAATGATCACAAAGTTCCACATCATGTTTAGAGGACAAGCTGACCTTCAGCAAGAGTAAATAGCAGCTGTGTAGTGAAAGACATAACATAAGTAGTATGCTTCTAAAGTGATAATAATTAGTTACTAAGAAATAAGCAAATGTCTTGTGGGAAAAAGTACTTTCAGCCAAAATAGTTTCACTAGGAGATAGGTTTAAATGCTTGAAAAACCTATATAAGTTTTGTGTGAACAATAAAGTGGTGCTGTCACCACAAGTGGCAGTCCTCCTGACTCCAACTTTTTTGTGTCTGTCTTTTCATTACAAATCCTACCCGGTCTATCATTCGGCAGGACTGCGGCAGAAAGGAAGAAGTAAAATTGTCATTATTTGCAGATGGCACAATCATATACATAGAAAACCCTATAGACTCCACTAAAACACTACCCAACCGAATAACTGAAGTTGGCAAAATAGCCAGATACAAAGTCAATATCTAGAAATTGAAGGTATTTTTATACACCAAAAATGAATCATCAGAGAGAGAAACTAGAATACAAATCCCAGTTACTTTAGCAACAACAACAACAAAAGAAGTATTTAGGAATAAATTTAACCAAGGAGATAAAAGACCTGTACTCAGAAAACTCCAGAACATTAAATAGAGAAATTAAGGAAGACACAAATAAATGGAAGCATACACCATGCTCATGGATGGGAAGAATTAACATAATAAACATGTTCATACTACCCAAAGCCATCTATAGATTCAACACAATCCCAATTAAAATAACATCAAGTGGGTGGGTGGGGAAAGGGACAGAGGGGACTAAAAAGGAGATAGATGTAATACAACAACAATAAAATTAAATTAAATTAATAAAATAAAATAACAACATCATATTTCACAGAATTTGAACAAATGCTTAAAAATTCATATGGAGTCAAAAACAACCCTGAATAGCTACAGCAGTCTCGAGAAAGAAGAAGGAAGTAGGAAGAATCATAATACCAGATAGTAAACTATATTACAAAGCCATAGTGATCAAAAACAGTCTGATACTGGCACAAGAACAGATAAATAGATTGATGAAACAGAGTAGAAAGCCCAGAAATAAACCCAGGACTCTATGGGCACCTAATATTTGACAAAAGAAAAGGAACATAAAATGTGCAAATAGCCTCTGCAACAAGTGGTGTTGGGAGAACTGGACAGTGACATGCAAAAAGTGAAACTCAACCACCAAATTACACCATACACCAGAATAAACTCAAAATGGATAAAAGACTTAAACATAAGCAGTCACACCATAAGAGTCCTAGAAGAAAACATAAGCACAAAACAAAAAAAAATGCAGATATTCCAGGCACGAATATTTTCACAGATATCTCTCCCAGGGCAAGGGAAATAAAGGAACATATAAACAAACGAGACTACATCAAACTAAAACGTTTCTGCTCAGCTAAAGAACTCATCAAAATGCTAAGGGAAACAACCATATGGGAAAACATATTTGCCAATGACACCTTAAACAAGGGTCTGATCTCCAAAATATATAAAGAACTAATGGAGTTCAGGCAAGATGGTGGAGGAGTCAGTGGAGCTACAACAATCTCCTCCCAGGTTACATCTGGAATTACTGTTTTGGAGGAAGTCAGCTGGAATTACCAACAAAACACCAGCTGGAAAAAGGTCCTATAACCATGGACAGAACAGAAGAGGACACTTCATCACAGCGTGACTGGTATAAATTGTGGAAACACTAGAGGGTTGGCTGGGCCCCCATGGGAGGCAGCAGCCAAAGGAATGGAGCTGTGAGCTCGACCTGAGAAGTGGGGGTTCCGGTTCCCCAGCTGGGTTTCCCGGCCTACAACAACAACAGAGTAGAGCATCAACCAGCTAAGAAGGGTGGAAAGCTATGGAATTTAATAGCCTGAGAAAGTGCTAGAGACAGAAAACTACTAGAGTGACCACCACGAAAATACACTGGCACCCACCTACCCTGGGCTCCAGCAGAGGGAGGGCAGAGAGGACTGGAGACACATGGGGAGAATTTGCAGTGGTGGCTTAGAGGGGAGAAGTGAGCAAGTGGCTGTGGGGATCCCAGTGCCGACTCATCACCCACACCTCAGGTGGACTACGCTCTGCCAGGTGGCTTCCCTATGAGGGGTCCTCATAGCCCAGGCAACTGGAAACAATCTGCCCTGCCCAGTGGTGCCTGAGCCTGGCACCTGATCACAATTCTTTGATTTACATCTAAGCAAACCTCTCATGCCCTGTGGTGTCTGAGCATAGTTACAATAGTTGGCACCTGAAGAGGTATTTCTCACCCAGCAGAGCCTGGGTCTGACAGCTGAGTACAAACTCTCTGACTTACAGCTGGATCAATCAGTCATCCCCACACAGTGGCAACAGAGCCTGGTGGCTGATTGTGGATTCATAGGTTCAAAACTGAATTGGGTTTGTCCTACCCTTGGCCTCTGGTCCCGGCGGCTGATCACAGACTCATTGGATTACAATTGAATCTTTCAGTCTAGCCTAATGGTCCCTTAGCCTGGCTGCTGATCACAGATTCATTGGATTACAACAGAATCTTTCAGGTGAGCCAAGCACCACCTGAGCCTGGTGGCTAACCACAGATTCATTGAATTACAATTGTATCTTGCTGTCTAGCCCAGCAGATGGTGAACCTGGTGGCCAAACACAGATTCATCGGATTACAGTTGGATCTTGCTGCCTAGCCCAATGGTGCCTGAACCTGGCAACTAATCACAGATTCATTGATTTACATCCAAATCTGTCCCACCAGGTTGCACCAAAGCTGCTGGCTGATCCATTGAATTATAATTGAACCTCTCTGTCTGGCTCAGCAGGGCCTGAGTATGGTAGCTGATTTATTGGTTTACAACTGAAACAGTCTCTCACCCCAAGCTGCATAGTGGATCTGGTAGTGGATCACAGACCAATAAGATTACAACAAAATCAATCTTCCCAGCCTAGCAGTTCCTTAGCTTGAGAGCTGATCACAGTCTGATTGAATTACAATGAAACCTAAAACTAGGAAGAAAAAGAAATAGTCAACCACCAAAAGAAAAAGAGGAATCCCCAGAAAGATCACTAAATGAAACAGAGGCAAGCAAACTATCAGATATGGAATTCAAAATAATAATGATAGAGAAGCTCAATATGCTCAGCCAGCTCAAAGAAAACTACAAACAATTGCAGGGGAACTATGAAGAACTCCAGGAAAGCTACAAGGAACTTATTGAGAACTACACTAGCATCAAAAAGGACATAGAAACTATCAATGAGAGCCAGAAGGAAATGAAGAATACAATTTCTGACTTGAAGAATACTGTAGAAGGAATCAACAGTAGGCTAGAGGAAGTAGAAAACTGGATCAGCGAGCTGAAGGACAATGTAGAAAAATATTCCAAGACAGTGCAACAGAATGAAAAAAGGCTGAAAAAGAATGAAGAGATTTTAAGAGAGATGCAGGACAACATGAAATGCAATAATATCCATATCCTAGGGATACCAGGAGAAGAGAAACAAGGAATGGAAAACCTGTTCCAAAAAGTAATGATAGAAAACTTTCCTAACATGATGAGTAAAAAGGTTACTCAAGTTCAAGAAGTGCAGAGGTCCCAATGAGGATGAATCCAAACAGACCTACTCCAAGACACATTATAATTAAAATCGCAAATTTCAAAGACAAAGAGAGAATCCTAAAAGCATCAAGACAGAAACAGCAAATAACACATAAGGGGACTCCATTAAGGTTATCAAATTATTATTCAACAGAAACAATTCAAGCCAGAAGGGAATAGCAACAAATACTCCAAGTAATGGGAAACAAACACCTGCGACCAAGAATACTCTACCCAGCAAGACTCTCATTCAAAATGAAAGGAGAAATTAGGAGTTTCATAAACAAAAGAACACTGAAAGAATACATCTCTACCAAACCAGCATTGCAAGAAATGCTAAAGGGTCTGCTGTTAAAATATGAGGAAACAGAAAGACAGCGAGGAACTCAGATACAAAGGGGAAAAAAATGGCAATAAATAAGTATCAATCAACAATAACCTTAAATGTAAATAGATTAACTGTGCCAATCAAAAGACATAGGGTAGCTGAATGGATAAGAAAACATGACCACATATATGCTGTCTTCAAGAGACCCACCTCAGAAATATATATCAAGCAAATGGACATGAAAAAAAGGCTGGCATAGCAATACTTATTTCAGACAAAATATATCTTACAATGAAGTCCATAAAAAGAGACAAAGAAGGACATTTTATAATACTTAAGAGAACAATGTATCAAGAAGAAATAGGGTGGGAAAGAGGACAAAGGGGAGCAAAAAGGGGATGGATGTAATACAACAACAATAAAAATAATTTTAAAATAAAGAAGAAATAACTCTGTTAAACATATACGTGCCCAAAATAGGAGCTCCCAAACATATGAAAAAAAGTATATTGGAGGACTTCGAGAAGGCTATAGACAGCAACACACTAATATAGGGGATTTTAATACCCCATTTAATACCCCAACATGGACAGATCTTCCAAACAAAGAAACAAAGATATTGTGGCATTGAACAACACTCTAGAGGAAATGGACCTAACTGATATATATAGAACATTTCACCCCAAAGAAGCAAAATGCATGTAGAACATTCTCAAAGGTAGACCACATGGTAGGTAACAAAACAAGCCTCCACAAATATAGGAAAATTGAAATAATACTAAGCATCTTCTCAGATCACAATGGATTGAAACTAGAAACCAACCTCAAGGGAAAAAAACAAAAACACTCTAACTCATGAAGACTGAATAACACACTTTTAAGTAATGAATGGGTTAACAATTAAATAAAAAATGAAATTAAAAAGTTCCTGAAAACAAATGACAATAAATACACAATAGCCCAGAACCTCTGGGACACAGCAAAGGCAGTCTTCAGAAGGAAATTCATAGCAATACAGACTTACCTAAAAAGGATAGAAGAAGCTTATACAAAGAACCTAATCATAAAGCTGCAAGAACTAGGGGAGCAACAGCAAACAAAGCCGTTAGTAGAAGGAAGGAAATCATCAAGATCAGAGCAGAATTAAATAACTTATAGACTAAAAGTACAATTCAAAGAATCAATAAGTCCAAGAGCTTATTCTTTGTAAAAATAAACAAAATTGACACACCTTTAAACAGACTCATGAAGAAAAAGAGAGAGAACCCACATAAACAGAATCTGAAATGACAGAGAAATCACAACTGATACTTCAGAAATACAAAGGATTGTAAGAAATTACTACAAACAAGTATATGACAAGAAATAGGACAAGCTGGGTAAAATTAACAAATTCCTGGAAATATATCATCTATGAAAACTGATACATTTGAAGAATCAGAAAGAAGAAGAAGCAGAAATCCTGAATAGATCAATAACAACTAGTGAAATTGAAGAAATAATCAAGAAACTCCCAAAGCACAAGAGCTCCAGACTAGGTGCCTATACAGGTGAATTCTACCAAACATTTAAAGAAGAAGTAACTCCTATCCTTCTCAGACTATTCCAAACAATCCAACAAAAGGGAAGACTTCCAAACTCTTTCTATGAGGCCAATATTATTCTAAACCCAAAACCAGGTCAAGACACAACTAAGAAAGAAAACTATAGGCCAATATCTCTGATGAACATAGATGCTAAGATTCTCAACAAAATATTGACCAACCAGGTCCAGGAATACACTAAGATCACACACCATGATCAAGTGGGTTTCATCCCAGGGGTTCAAGGATGGTACAACATTCTCATATCAATATATATAATACACCACTTAAACAAAATGAAACACAAAAACCATAGATTATATCAATAGATGCTGAAAGAGTATTTGATAAAGTACAGCAACCATTTATGATAAAAACCCTCAGCAAAATGGAAGTAGAGGGAGCATACTTCAACATCATAAATGCCATATAGGAGAAACCTGAAGCCAACATCATACTCAATGGGCAAAACCTAAAAAGCTTTTCCCCTAAGATCAGGAACAAGACAAGGCTGTCCACATTATCCACTTCTGTTTAACATCATTTTGGAAAATTTTGGAAGTTCTAGCCATAGCTATCAGAGAAAAAAAAAAAAAAAGGAATCAAAGGTATCCAAATTGGAAAGGAGGAAGTCAAACTGTGATTATTTGCAAATAACATGATAGTGTACATAGAAAACCCAATAGACTCCACCAAAATCTTACTCAACCTAACAAGCAAATTTAGCAAAATAGATGGATATAAAGTCAATATTCAGAAATCAAAAGCATTTTTGTATACCAATAATGAAAACATCAGAGATAGCAGCTAAGAAAAAATTCCATTTACTATAGCAACAAGAAAATAAAGTACCTAGGAATGAACTTAACTAAGAAGGTAAAAGATCTGTACTCAGAAAACTATAGAACAATGAAGAAATTAAGGCAGATACAAATAAATGGAAGCATGTACCATGTTCATGGAGGGGAAGAATTAACATCATTAAAATGCCTATACTACCCAAGGCAATCTATAGACTCAATGCAATTCCAATTAAAATACCAATGATATACTTCACAGAAATAGAAAAAATACTTCAAAAGTTTAAATGGAACCAAAACACCCATGAAGAGCCACATCAATCTTGAGAAAGAACAAGGTAGGAGGAATCACAGTACCAGAATTCAAACAATTCTACAAGGCTACTGTCATCAAAACTATCTGGTTACTCTCATAAGAATAGACATATACATCAATAGAACAGAATAGAGAACTGAGAAATAAACCCAGGACTCAATAGTCAATTAATATTCGACAAAAAGGGAATGAACATAAAATGGAGTAAAAACAGTCTCCTCAACAAGTGGTGTTGGGAGAACTGGACAGCAACATGCAAAAAAATAAAACTTGACCACCAACTTACACCATACACCAGAATAAACTCAAGATGGATAAAGGACTTAAACATAAGCAGTGCCACCATAAAGGCCCCGGAGAAAAATTTTGGCAGTACTATTTTAGATATCCTACACAGAAATATGTTTACTGATAACTTCTCTAAGGGCAAAATAAATCAAAGAACAAATAAACAAATGGGACTATATCAAACTGAAAAGTTAATGTTCAGCTAAAGAAAACACCAGCAAAATTCAAGGGGAACCAACTGTATGAGAAAACATGTTTGCCAATGATACCTCAGACAAGGGTTTGATCTCCAAAATATATGAAGAACTAATGCAACTCAAATCAGGGAGACAGACAGCCCAATTAAAAAATGGGCAAAGGACCTGAACAGACAACTCACTGAGGAAGATATACAAAGGGCCTAAAGGTCACTAGCCATCAGAGATATGCAAATTAAAACCATAATGAGATAACACCTTAAACCTTTCAGAGTGGCAATCATCAACAAATCAACAAACAGCAAATGTTGGCGAGGATGTGGGGAAAAGGAAACCCTGGTGCACTGTTGGTTAGAACGCAGGCTAGTGCAGCCACTATGGAAAACAGTATGGAGTTTCCTTAAAAACTAAAAATGAAACTGCCTTTTGATCCAGTAATTCCACTACTAGGACTATACCCAAAGAATATACCTAAAGAACCCTGAATCACCAAATCATAAAAACTTATGTAACCCTATATTCATAGCAGCACTATTTGTAATAGCCTAGTTCTGGAAACAGCCTAAGTGCCCATCAGTGGATGATTGCATCAAAAAACTTTGGTACATTTACACAATGGACTATTACACAACAGAAAGAAAGAAGGAACTCCTACCCTTTGCAACAATATGGATGTAACTAGAAAGTATTATGCTTAGTGAAATTAGCCAGTCAGTGAAAAACATATACCATATGATCTCACCCACTACAGGACAATAATGAACAAAACAAACAAGAAGCAAAACAGAACCAGATACTTGAATATAATGGATAGACCTTCAGTGGTCAGGGGGAAGGGGAGAGTGGGAGGAGTCGACAAAGAAAGGGATAGGGTTAGTCAAGGAAGAAGTATGGAAGAAACTTGGACATGGACAAGTGGGACTGACTTTGGGGGGCAGTGGGTGGGTGGGGAAGAGGACAGAGGGGTGTAAAAAGGAGATGGTTGTAATACAACAATTAAATTAAATTAAATTAAAAAGAACTAATATGACTCAACACCAGGGAGACAGATATCCCAATTTAAAAAAATAGACAAATGATCTAAACAGACACTTCTCCTAGAAAGACATAGAAACAGCCTGTAGACACCTAAAAGAATGCTTAGCATCACTAGCAATCAGAAAGATGCAAATGAAATTCACAATGAGATACCACCTCACAGCTATCAGAATGGCCATCATCAACAAATCAACAAACAAGTGCTGGAGAGGACGTGGAGGAAAGGGAAACCTGGTGCACTGCTATTGGGTACGCCGACTGGTGAAGCCACTATGGAGTTTCCTCAAAAAACTAAGACCAAGTGATTCCACTGCTAGGATTATGCCTGAACAACCCTGAAACATCAATTCAGAAGAACCTATGCTCCCCTATGTTCATAGCAGCACTATTTACAATAGCCAAGTGCTGGAAACAACCTAAGTGCCCTTCAGTGGATGAATGGATCAAAAAACTGTGGTACATTTGCACAATGGATTTCTATGCAGCAGAAAGAAAGAACTTCAACCATTTGCAATAGAATGGGTGGAACTGGAGAATATCATGATTAGTGAAACAAGCCAGGCAGCAAAAGTTAAATACCATATGTTCTCAATACAGGAGACTAACGAACAAAACATACAGGCAAGCAAAAAGAAACAAGAAACAGGGTAAAAAATTTTTTTAGAAAAGAGGAGCAGAATGATGGTGACTGTGATAAGGAGGAGAAGGGGGTAAGCGGGAGAAGAGGTCAGTTGAGGAGCTAGCGAGGAGGACCCATGGACTTGGACAATGAGCTGGAGAGTGACTGAGGAAGGAGGAGCAGCAAGGGGGTCAGGGGAGAACAATGGGTGGAAAATGAGACAATTTTAATACAACTATAATAAAATAAAGTTAACTTCTTTGTGTTCACACTAAATAAAACAGAACTGAGGACCCCTCCCCCAAGGTTTCTGTTACATTTCTTTATCTATAATGCATTAATCATACATAGATGAATGTAATAACTTGTGGAGAATTTAAACATTAAAACTTTTAAGCAGCTGAATGATTTAAAATCATCCTTCAAATATTGTTTTAGGTAATTTTGTGCCCGTTACCATTATAGCAAAGTATGAATTGTTAAGCTTTATTTTAGAAACTATAGGAAAATAATTCACATTTGTTGATCCTTTGAAAACACCGTTATTAGTACTCAAATATAAAGGTTAATCTTTTAATTTGTAGTTTGTAGAATTCTTTGTAAGTGAAATAATCACCTTTATCTCAGTTTTACAATATCTATTTAGGAAAAAGGAGACTATTTTTGATCTAAAATATTATAAAATGTTATTGTTGCCAGAAAAGTTAAAGTTGAAAATATTAGCAACATGAACTAATATAACTCATTCATCCATGTATTTTACCATTTAAAAATATCCAAAATTTTAGAAAAATAGCTATGATCACTAGGCAAACTATACAATTTTCTGATCCTTAGGCACTTCATCTATAAAATGAGGAAAATTAATTAAATGTATGTTAATATCCCTTCCAACTGATGGATTATGCAGCATGGTTATCTTTCACAGTCTTAAGGAATGAGCTCCCCATTAAGTTACAAAGCTTTATTGGTTCTGAGTTCTGGAGAAAATTATGCTAAGTGAATGAAGCTGGTGAAAGAAAAAAGGCCACACGATCTCATTTACATGTGAAATCTAATGAACTCAACAAACTAAAGAACAAAATAGTGACAGAAGTTTAGCTACATTAGATAGATTGACAGCTGCCATTAGGAGGTGGAGGGAGCAGATGAAAGATGGGATTAACCAACATTTAGGCACACAACCCATTGACACAGGCAACAATACCAGGACTGGTTTAGGGAGGGAGAAGGTGGAGTTGGGAAGAGATGGAGAAAGTGAGAAAAAGCAGGAACAACTGTGACAGCGTAAACAATAAAAATAAAATTAAAAAACAAAAAACCTTGTATCATTTCAGAAACAACTGATGCCTGTTACTCAACCAATTAAAAAAAAAAAGTTACAAGATGTTGCTTTAATATTTGCAATTAAGGGATTATGTATTTCCTGTCATTTCAAAACAAATAAGAGATATGACTGATATCACAGTTTCTTAAATTCTGTTTGGTCTCTCAAATGTGTAGTGGATGGATCTGATCAGTACACATGCATGTTTTTGCTTTGGCTTCATTTCGTTTCACTTTTCAAAGAACTCTAGTCTCAAAATAAGAATATTTAAATTGTCTTTGTTTCTCACTGTTTTGAACACCAAAAGAGATATGTATTGAAGTATATATAAACAACACATCACCTCACCAATGCAAATATTCATTATTTTGATTAACATTTTTTATTTTTCTTGATGAAAGTATCTGTATATTACAGAAAATATAGCTTCTTTAAAGAACTTGTACATTTATCACTGAATCCTTCAATTATCTGACTATCCTGTCATTTTGTTTCATTTCTAACTTGCTGCTTTATTTTCTAATTGCATGGGACCTGTTTTTTGAGATTCTTGGGCTCTAGCCTTAGAGATGCTGATTCAATATGTCTAGGACAGAACACAAGAAAACACTGACATTCAGAATAAAATTTATAGAATTCCATGAATTCCTATAACAAACTTTTGCAAAAAACTTCTTTTTAACATTGCTTTAGCAGCAGAGCTAAAACAATGCGAGTAGATGCTAAAAAATAGTGACTACCCTTATGAGGTTTTGTAGTTCATTTGTAGTCACTCGCTGGTAAACAGGCTATTTTCTATTTATTTATTACTAAATAAAACATGCAAGTTCTCCAAATAAGAAAAAGGTGACTAAGTATCTAATCAGCATTATTGAGAAAATGCTCAGCAGACCTTCCTGAAAAATGTGAAATAAACTGCATGGTTATCTGTAAGAATTGAAGATTTTCATACTCTGGAAAGATCTCCAGATTCAGGAGTTTACCATAAATAGGACAAAAAAGTTAAACAAAGTTACTATTGTTTAAAAAAAATTAAATTAACTCCAAAAATATGTGTTAAATATGCGCAATTTCATCTTTTAGGAGGTTTAAAGAAAATACATATTTTACATTCTATTTATTCTACACAAAATGGTTAATTATGAAGAGGGGATACAAAATGTTTGCCTTCAAGAACAAATGCCACCCCTTCCAGCTACATACGAAACCCACTTTTGTTCTCTGCAAGTGTCCCACATCCGCAGCTACTGCAGGGCATTTTCATGTGTTTGATTGTCTGCCTGCCACATCCTTATCATGAGCCTTGTGGGTGGTGTTGTCATGCTTGCAGGCAGCTGTCACACACCAGGAGGCCTTGCACAGATAGATACAACTGTCCTGTAACATTCTAAAAGACATAGCTTTAGTTCTTCTTGAAATATGGACAACCATAACCCCAATTAGCCATAATGCTACTCCAAATATTGCCATGGGGTATGCATAGATACACTTATTTGAAAAAGTCTGTCACTTTTCCTCAGAGGAGCATCATCTCCACAATAACTCATATTTGTCAATTTCTAATTACTTAACGTGACATGAACTGGAAAAGAGAGGTAAACTGCCTTTGTCAGGATAGAGTTTCATGATTGTTTAACATTACATTCTTGGAAAGTTCAAACCCCATTTGAAAGAGTTGACTGATATACAAAACCTCTTGTATGGGCTGTTCCAGGATTTTACATTTGGTTCAAGTTCTATTTTGGAAGTGATAATATAATACAAATCACATGGGTTCTAGCAGTTTTATAACCATATTTAATCATGTCTTCTACTTTGCAATTTGGACCAAAGCTCCCAAAGCTTCAATTCCAAAGAGTTGGAAGTATTTTGCTTTGGCCACCATACAATAAAGAGATTCCAATTAATTAATATTCTAATTGAAATTCAGTTTGTGTAGAGATATGTAAAAAGGATTGAATATCCTGGCTGGCGATGGGAATCATGACAAAACTGTCCTTATACTCATTCCCAATTTGATCCATACTGAGTCCCTTCTACTTCTACTAGATCTGTATTACCCTGGCTATGAAAACATAAACAACACTATCTTTTTCTTCTTCATTTCAAAATTAAGCAATTCCCGAAGATTCAAATATACTGGCTCTGTAATAGGTGAGTTGATGATGGTATACTGAGACTTTTTCAGAAAGAGACATTTAATATATTTACCAATCTGTCTGTGAATCTTAACCTTTGAAAAAGAAATGAAATCTTTTACAAAAGTGAGACCTTTCATGGATCCCAAGTTTGAAGAAGCATACATATAAATCCAGTGGGTGGCACACCATGTTACTAGATTGGGCTAGGAGAATAGCCCCGCATGCTGAGGAGGTCATTGGGTCAGATGGGGCTGTGAGGTCCTTGCAGCTGCTAGGCCATCCAGGAACCGAACGTGACCCAGGAGCCTGAGTCATAGACATCTATCTCTTCAATGCCCAACTTTGAGCTAATAACATGTTCAATAGAGGAGATTATGCTCATATTCTGGCCTAGGCCATGTGTCTCATTTTTACAGTCAGGGAAGACGTTTACCCTCCTTAAAACATGAAATTTTAGCAGAGAGGAGCCTAAAATGAAAACGGGACTACTACCAAAAGACAAAGGAATGAATGAGAGAATAAAACAATTTATGCCCCAAGTGAGGAATTGGATGATGACTGGACTGAACCAGGTAGGTCATAATCAGAAAACGTTTTATTTTTCTCCCACCAGTACCTACAAACACTCTATATCTAGGGCACTCCCTCTGGAGAGCATCCTGGGCAGATCTCCATCTGCTCTGTTACTACATCCATGACACTAAGTCAAACCTTGGCTTCAAATCTGACTCCATGCTCCTCCCTCCTGCTCCACTCAGGAGCAGGCTTGTAGACATGACTTTGGGAAAGGAGGCATTAACTCAATTTTATTTTTGATTCAATTAATTTCTCTACTCATTCCCTTACCCCCTTCAGCTTCAGACAAGTATGCAGTTGGAGCCATGGGTAAAAGGACTAGGAGAAAGAAGGTCAAAGTGTTCTCTATGCTGTTTAACAACATTCAGCATGTCAAGTGTTTGTGGCTGTTGGTGCCCCCATCATGGGCTCCACCCACAAGATGACTCACTATTTTAATGTCCTTTTGAGTGTGTTTTGGAATACCCTCCTTACCTGTTCCCCTGTGGGATAGTCACATTTTCTTCTTCCCTAACTCTTAGGTATACTCCCTGCCTGGCCACTTAACACCCTCTTCCATCTGCTATCCCCAAAAGAAAACACCTCGCATCTTTCTGTGGAGGCCCCTCACATTACTGCCCAGCCCTCTTGAGTGAGTTGACTTTAGGACTGCTTGCACCCTAGGTAATACTTATGGCTCATTGACTTTTCCTGCCTTATTCTGCCAAAATCAGACAGCTCCAACTAACCATTTACTTTCAAAAGTATGGAGGCAGGAGACAACTGCTGACTTCAATGGCTGGTTTAAAACTTGTAGAGCTGGGGAATAAGAACTATTCTGCATTAATCCCCAGTAGAAGCATGGTAAGGATAAAGATTAACAATTTAATAAACATCCAATCCAGAGATAGAATGCCTGGCTCACTTTTTGTGAGTGATTTTTTTAGGATTCCTTCACTTTGCCTTAGATGAGGGAAGAACAACACTGCCCCTCCCCCACCTAAAAGAAGGGAAAATCCCACAACTTTTTATTTCAATGAGATTCTCCCATAAAAGGTTTTATACAGAAGACTCCCATCTTCTGTAAACAGTGTTAAGAGGTAAGTAGTGATAGTGCCTGCACTGCATGCAGCAGTTTGATAATTCCGGGTCCATGCTGCACATTCTCAGGGTAAGATTTTCAGGCTAAATTCTGAGACAACAGGAGTTTAAATAAAAAATGAAAACTAGAATGAGGGATTTATTCTGCTACCCACTTAGTATTACAGAAACCTTACTATTTTTTCCCCACCATGCTCATTTTTCTTCGACAAAGAAAGAAAAATGTGGACTAAGGGAGAGTGAAAGGAATGGGGAGTACTAAATATGTAACTGCTTCTATTCAGTATTATCCCACCCACTCATGTCCAAAACACTTGATTCCTGAAAGGTTAACTACATTCTGTGATGGCTCTAGAGAGTACATGTGTTCCCTTTTTATTTAAAAATAGAGTTTTTAGAAGAATGTAAACTATATTATTATTTTAATACTTGTGTTCAGTGAAATATTAAAACCCTGAAAGCCTTTTCTTTGCAGAAAATACAAATCAAGCGCCCAAATTTAATATCACACAAAGCAGAAAATATTGCACATGCATAAAAGGAGAGAAAGCACTCTTACAAATGTAGTGTGGCATTTATCATATATACATGGCATTTATCTTCCATGAGAGCCATCAAACAAGTGGAAACCATGGTTTAACACACTTTGTTTTAAACCAACATCGGATAGGAGACACAAAGTAAATGTGCAATCTTATCAAACACAGAAACCGAATTTGAGTTTATCCATCCAATCCATGTAAGAGGCACTGAAAATCATAGAATATAATCCCACTTTGATGATGTACACAGATAAAACCAATGCAAAATTATTTTCAATTTATAGCTAAGTGAAACTCATTCCAATGTTGAAATAATGTTAAAAAAGGAAGAAGATACAGCTATACTGTCTGAATAGAGGAACTAAATGTAATGTATTTATAAGAAACTGATAATTAAAGTACAAATTTAGCCATCTAGAATTTTTAAACCAAATACACTTTTAGATATTAGGTGCTTTTAAAACATTGTGTGTCTCCTAGGAAAATTGTATTCAGAGATTTTTAATATTCAATTGATTTTTAAAAATTACTAGCTGTTATAAGAAAAGCATTATGACTACAGTGTTTATGGAATTAAAATATATAGTGATTACTGAAGAAAAGCTTTGTTTTTATGGAGAAATTCATTATCTCAAAATGCATCTGAAATGCTAACAGAAAATTCAACAATCAACACAGCTTTTTCATTTTAATTAATTAAATTGAAGATTGGAATTAGTTTACTCTGTGCAGTTTGTAGAGGTGGGATAAAGCTTTTAAATTAAATGTACCCAGAAACAGCGAAAGAGTTGAATTATCAGATAATCACAAAAGCCAGTTCAAAGAAGAGATTGTACAGTGAATAGCCTAATCATTTTATGAAGAGCACACTTATTCTTAACCACCTTTCTATAGTGATAATAACTAATAGAAAAGCAATTACAATGTTAGAATTATTCTTACACCTGCTGAGTCTGACCCTTCATGTTTCCAGAGGTAATCCAATAGGTTTGTAATGAATTGAGAGGGGATATTACACTAAATTTCTTTGAAGCTAATTTTGTTGTCACATTTACCAGCAGCTGGCACAGTAATTATCTGACCAAGCATTCTTTGTTATGAGCAATATGTACAAAATGTGAGCAATCGATAACTGGAAAATTGAGCTGGCAAAAATAAATCATTCTACATGAGTTGGAGTTACACTCATTTGTGTAATAAAGGGCTCTTTTACAAGAAGACTTGTGTTTGCTCCAAATTCTATACAACCTATGAAGTTGTACTATAGTGATGATATTTCATAAAATCAGAAGGAAGTGTATCATTAATGTTAAATAATAATACAACTCTCTATATGTGACTAAATGAGCCTCAATCACGTAAAATAAATTTCTTTTTAACATTGTATGACAATTTCTTGAGTAGTGACTGTTCCCGAAGATGTCTTTATAAAACAGAAAGTCAAAAATCAAATGGTGTAAAAAAAACAAACAAAAAAAAAAAAAAAAAAAAACACTTTTTCACTTACTCTCTTCTTTTTCTGCCTTTCTTGGGTGGAGGGGATTGGAATGGGGATGGGTATACCTATCTATAAAGCTTGAAAATGAAGAAAGGTTTTCCATTATTCAGGTCTATTGCATGTTAAAGTAATAGATAGTAGTATTTGTGATAAAATGAAAATAGGAAGGATAAAATGATAGTTTGTTATCATAAAAACACGAACAATCATGCCAACCAATATCATCAGGCATCATGAAAGTCTCATTCTTTGTGGGATACTTTACCCTAAGGACAAACTGTTTTGTTTTTGTTTTGTTTTTTTATCATACTCTTTAATTCATAAGAATTCTAAATTCTTCTGAGAACCATCCAAAAATAAAAACTAAAACAAAACAGAACAAAATGTTTGACAATCTCAAAAGCCTGGAAGGGAGGAGGCAGATTTCAAATCAAGATAATACCTGGGGCAGCCCCAAAAGTGCTGAACAGGAATCTGTCATTCCCAACGAGGAATAACTGGGATGAGAAAGAGCACATGGTCTCCACAATCTCCATGTTTTATACCCAAAATGGACTCTTTTTAAACTGCACAAAACAATTTGAACCTGAAATAATGAACAGTGAATGAATACTGAATAACAAAATAGAATAAATATTTTTCTACAATTCTTGTGTGATAAATTCATTAAGAACTCTCACAATTGCCCTGGCTGGTGTGGCTCAGTGGCTTGAGTACCAGACTGCAAACCCAAGTGTCGCTGGTTCAATTCCCAGTCAGGGCACATGCCTAGGCTGCAGGCCAGGTCTCCAGCCAGGTCCCCAGCTGGAGACAGGTGAAAGGCAACCATACAATGATGTTTCTCTCCCTTTCTTCCTCTCTCTCTTCCCCTCTCTAAAAATAATGAATAAAATATTTTTTAAAAAAGGAAAGAACTTTCACAATTAAAGGATTACTGTAATTGGAAGTATAATTTATTCTTTCTGTTTCTGATTCTACCAAAGCAGCTCAAGATTGTTCTTGCAGACAAACTTAGAACCAACATATGTGTGATATGTGTGTGTGTGTGTGTGGTGGGAGGTTGAAGATAGATAGGATGCCATCAACTATTATCAGTTTATTTTGCAAGAGTTATTGTCAGGTCATTCAATCTTTTCCAAATCCACTGTCTTGAGATAGTGTACATACACCTTTTATTTCCAACTTCAAAAAATATGATGGGAATCACATTGTATGTTCACCAGGAGTCTCCTTCTATTATTATCTGAACCAAACCCTAGTGAAAATTCTGGAAGCTGAGACAGTCAGTTAATTTTTGATTTTCTATTCAGCATATTTTCTTTCATTCTATTTGTTCAGCTACAAATGGCATGTCATGTACTATACTTTTGTTTCTACTTTACCTTAGAACTCTTTGTGAAATTTTTGTATTAATTTTCCTATTAATTAACATATAATTCATTGACTTTTTCTAAATGGAGATAGAAAAAAATACCCATATTGGCTAATGTTACCATATAAGCATTGGTCTGTCCTGAAAGTATCAAGTCAATGTCAATATAACTAAAACAGTTTGCATGGTCAATACTTTTGGGACAGATCTTCGTATACCATACATATATAAATGTATGTATTAGTGATTAGTTTTTTTATTGTTGACACTTGCAGATGATCCCATTTTCCCTCCTCTACCCAGGCCCTGCCTTCCCCCAAACTAGACCACATTATTGTCTGTAGTCATGGGCTATGCATATGTTACTGAAGTTAACTAGCATCATTATTAACTTAAATGCAAAAATGTATTTTTGGTTTCTGTTGTTTTAGAGTCTTATGACTTCATTAAGATTTTAAACTCTCTAATTGATAAAGCATATGAATTTATTAGTACTACTAGAATAATCTCTGGGCATAAGACATAGCTCTCTGTTGGCTGAAGAATCAGTTACATGTGAGTAACACAGATACTTTGGGGTCAAATAAACCTTAATTCAAGTTAAAGCTTCACCTCATTTGTTTTGTTTGTTTGTATTTTAAAGATTTTATTAATTATTCTTAGAAAGAAGGGCAGGGAGGGAGGAAGAAAAGGAGAGAAACATCAATGTATGGTTGTCTTTCAACTGTCTCCAGCTACGGACCTGGCTGGAGACCTGCCTTACAACCTGATTATGTGCCCTGGCTGGGAATTGAACCAGCGACCTTTGGATTCGCAGGCTGGCTCCTTATCCACTGAGCCACCAGCCAGCACTTCACTTGTTTTTATTGAAACAGCATTAACATCATAAAGATGCTTTAAAAACAGTCTTTTAATTACTCTGACAAAATTTGCAAAGTCGACTGTGCTCATTCCTGTTGACACTTAGCTTGGAACATTATAAATTATAAATGTTCTCTGAGAGCATATGAAGGAGAAGAAATTCAAGTGTATAATCCTATAATATATCATCTATTTATTACATCATGTGACCCCCTCAAAGTCAAATCATCTTCTCCCACCATATATTTAACACCCCTTCCCTCTGACATCCATACTCTTATCTGAGTCTGCAAGAGTTTGTTTGTTCATTTGTTGCTTTCAGTTTCATATCCCACAGATGAGTGAAATAATATGGTTCTTAACATTTTCTATCTGACTTATTTTGCATAGCGTGGTATCTTCAAGCTCCATCCATGTTTTTGCAAAGGGCAGTATCTCATCTTTTCTTATGGCTGAGTAGTATTCCATTGTATCCAATCAACTATAGAAGGACAATTTCCTTAGAGTTTCTAATCAATAATTGGCCTTCTTTGCTTGTACTGAGCACTTTTATGGATGCGTTTCTTTTGCCTTTATGTTCCTAATTTTTTGTGAAAATTTGGAATGAAGAAGAAAGGTATTTTCCTTACTATTCCATCATACTGAGCTAGAAATCCTAATTTATTTTCTAATAATATATCAGTTTTTTCCCTTGAATTTGGAATATAGTTGTAATATTAATTATTTTCTGCCCTTGAAAAAGAAGGCTATCAGAGTTGGCAAAGAAGATAAGAAGAATTCACTGAGAAGTCTCCTAAGTTTTATAAAGCTTACTCATCCTGCTAGAAAAAAATTTGGGACATTTTTTTCAAAAATGACCTGCATATATATGGATATATTTTAGCAGGTGAACTTGCAAAAGTAAAATATGTATATTTGATTATTGAGTTGAATAATGGATATGCACTCTGAGAGTGGATTTACCAGGCAAAGAACAGGTTTTCATAATATTAACAATTATTATTATCAGTAGCCTTTGTAATTTTTTTAGTGATAATATGCTATCCTTTCAAATTCTAATAAGTAATCAAAATGACAGTTCAAATCAATTTAAATTTACGTGCATTCATTAATACTTCATATGTCCAAGACATGGTACTAGACAACATAAAGAATATAAAGAGGAAAGGCTGTAACACTTGTGTGAATAGAGTTTATAATCAAAGTCAGAGAGCTAGGTATATGTATATATTTTTAAAGGAACAATGAACAAATACTGATTGTATATTTATTTTCAAAGCCAATGCTCTTTTCTATTTTGTCAAAGTGACTATAGGGGAAGAAATGAGCTGAGAAGTCATGAAAATGGTACAAATGCAATAGGCAGAGAAGCAAGACACAAAAGAGGGTAGGGAAGAAAATTGATTAAGGCATTGAGCTAGGAATCTGAAACAAACATTACAGAATGAGAGGGACACCTGCTGACTATAGCACATTTGCTTTGTTTTTTAAATTAATTTATTGTTGTAGTACATTTACCCTATTTTTCTCCCACTGCTCCCCCCATGCCCCACAGTAAATCCCATATGTTATCCACCTCCATGGGTCATTTCTAATAGTTCCTTGACTAAACACTTCCCCATCCTCCCTTCTTTCTCCACCTCCCTCCTCCCCTCTGCAAACTAAAAATCTGTTCCTTATTTCCAAGCCTCTGGTTCTATTTTGCTTGTTTGTTTGTTCATTAGTCTCCTGTATTGGGTGAGATCATATGGTATTTGTCTTTCACTGACTAACTTATTTCACTAAGCATAATACTCACCAGTTTCATCCATGTTGGTTCAAAAGCTAGTATTTTCTTTCCTTCTGCTCTGTGGTATTCCACTGTGTAAATATACAAACTTTTTTGATCCATTTATCCACTGATGGTCACGTAGGCTGCTTCTAGCACTTGGCTATATAGCACTGCTATGAACATAGGGGTGTATAGGTTCTTCTGAATTGGTGTTTCAATGTTCTTCAGGTATAGTGCTAGCAGTGGAATGGCTAAATCAAAAGGTAGTTCCATTTTTAGTTTTTTGAGGAAATTCCATACTGTTTTCCATAGTGGCTACACCAATCTGTATTCCCACCAACAATACAATAGGGTTTCATTTTCTCCACATCTTCACTAGCACTTGTTTGTTGATTTGTTAATGATGGCCATTCTGACAGGTGTGAGGCGTTATTTCATTGTGGTTTTAATTTTCATCTCTCTGATGGCTAGTGATGTTGAGCATTTTTTCATATGCCTGTGGGCCCTTTGTATATCCCCCTCAGAGAGATGTGTGTTCAGGTGCTTTGCCCATTTTTTAACTGGGTTATTTGTCTCCCTGGTGTTGAGTCCTATAAGTAGTTGACATAGTTTGGAGAGCAAACCCTTGCCTGAGGTATCATTGGCAAACATGTTTTCCCATACAGTTGATTCTCTTTTCGTTTTGCTAATGTTTTCTTAAGCTGAGCAAAAACTTTTCAGTTTGATGTAGTCTCATTTGTTTATCTGTTCCTTTATGTCTCTTGTCATTGGAGAAGTATTGGTGAGAATATTGCTGCAGGGGATATCTGACATTTTACTGCCTATGTTTTCCTTTAGGACTTTCATGGTGTCATGGTTTATAGTTAAGTCTTTTATGCATCTTGAGTTTATTCTGGTGTATGGTGTAAGTTGGTGGTATAGTTTTATTTTTTTGCATGTCCCTGTCCAGTTCTCCCAACACCACCTCTTGAAGATGCTATTGTCATTCCATTTTATGCTCTTTCCCCCTTTGTTGAATATTAATTGACCAGAGCGCCCTGGGTTTATTTATGGGCTCTCTACTCTGTTCCATTGATCAATATGTCTATTCTAATGCCAGTATCATACTGTTTTGATTACGGTGTCCTTGTAGTATAGTTTGATATCTGGTATTGTGACTCCTATTCCGTTCTTCTTCTATCTTAGGATTACTGTAGCTATTCATGGTTATTTTTGGCTCCATAAAATTTTGAAGTATTTTTTCTAGATCTGTAAAATATGTCATGGTATTTTAATAGGAATTGCATTAAATCTGTAAATTGCTTTGAGTACTATGGACATTTTAGTGACGTTAATTCTTCCCATCCATGAACATGGTATATGCTTCCATTTATTTGTATCTTCCTTAATTTCTTTCTTCAGTGTTCTGTAGTTTTCCAAGTGCAGGTTTTTTGCCTCTTTGGTTAAGTTTATCCCTAAGTACTTTATTTTTCTTGTTGCTATGGTAAATGGGATTTGTCTTTAGCTTCTATCTCTGATATTTCTTTTTTGTTATACAAAAATGCCTTTGATTTCTGAATATTGACTTTATAGCCATCTATTATGCTAAATTTACTTATTAGGTCAAGTAGGTTTTTAGTGAAGTCTATCGGGTTTTCTATGTACACTATCTTGCCATCTGCAAATAATGACAGTTTTAATTCCTCCTTTCCAATTTGGATGCCTTTTTTATTTGTTTTTCTTGGCTGATCTCTATGGCTAGAACTTCCAAAATAATGTTGAATAGAAGTGGAGAGGGTGGACAGCCTTCTCTTGTTCCCAATCTTAGGAGGAAAGCTTTTAGCTTTTGCCCATTGTGTATGATGCTGGCTGTGGGTTTCTCATATATGGCCTTTACTGTATTGAGGTATGATCCCGTTATTCTTATTTTGTTGAGTGTTTTTATCATAACTCGTTGCTCTATTTTATCAAATGCTTTTTCAGCATCTATTGATATGATCATATGGTTTGTCTTTCATTTTGTTTAGTGGTATATTACATTCATTGATTTGCAAATGCTGTACCATCCTTGCATCCCTGGGACTAATCTTACTTAATCATGATATATGATCTTTTTAATGTATTGCTGGATCGGGCTGGCCAATATTTTGTTGAGAATCTTACCATCTATGTTCATCAGAAATATTAGCCTATAGTTTTCTTTTTAGTTGTGTCTTGACCTGGTTTGGGGATTAGAACAATATTGGCCTGATAGAAAGAGTTTGGGAGTTTTCCCTCTTGGATTTTTTTGGAATAGGTTGAGAATGATGAGTTAGTTCTTTCCTAAATGTTTGGTTAAAATTTGCCTGTGCAGTCATCTGGTCCAGGGCTTTGTGCACTGGGAGTTTTTTGATCACTGCTTCAATTTCACTAGTTATCATTGGTCTATTCAGACTTTCTGTTTCTTTTTGATTCAGTTCTGGAAGATTGTTTCCAGAAATTTGTCCATTTCACCCAGGTCATCAAGTTTCTTCTCATATGGTTGTTTGCAGTAATTTCTTACAATCCTTTGTATTTCCATGGTATCTATTGTGATTTTTTTTTCTTTTGCTTCTGATTTTATTTATTTGGGTCCTTTCACTTGTTTTCCTGATGAATCTGGTTAAAGGCTTATTCATTTTGTTTATCTTTTCAAAGAATTTGTTCTTTGAAATGTTTTTTATCATTTATGTCATTTAATTCTGCTCTAATCTTGATTATTTTCTTCCTTGTACTTGCTCTGGGCTTTGTTTCTTGTTGTTTCTCTAGTAGTTGTTGTAGCTTTATGGTTAGGTTGTTTATATGAGCTTCTTCTAACCTTTCTAGGTAGGCCTGTATTGCTATGAACTTCCCTTTCAGGACTGCTTTCTCTGTTTCCCATAGGTTTTGGGCTGTTGTGTATTCATTTTCATTTGTTTCAAGAAAGTTTTTGATTTCTTCCTTGATCTCATTATTAACCCATTCATTACTTCATAGCATGTTATTCCATCTCCATGAATTACAATGTTTTTGTTTTTTTCCCTTGAGGTTGGTTTCTAGTTTCAAGCCATTGTGATCTGAGAAGATGCTCTGTATGATTTCAATTTTCTTGAATTTGTGAAGGTTTGTCTTGTGTCCTACTATGTTGTCTATCTTTGAGAATGTTCCATGTGTATTTTGCTTCTTTTGGGTGAAAAGTTCTGTATATATAAGTTAAGTCCATTTCATCTAAAGTGTTGTTCAATGCTACAATATCCTTGGTGTTATTTTGCTTGGAAGATCTGTCCAATGTTAAAATCCCCTACTATGAGTATGTTGCTGTCAATATCCTTCTTGCAGTCATCCAAGATTTTCCTGATATATTTGGGTGCTCCTATGTTGTATGTATATATGTTTACAAGGGTTATATCTTCTTGCTGGATTGTTCCCTTAAGCATTATGCAGTGTCCTTCTTTGTCTCTTCCTTGGCCTTCATTGTAAAAGTCTTTTTTTTTTTTTTTTTTTTTTTTTTTTTTTTTTTTTTTTTTTTTTTTTTTTTTTTTTTTTTTTTTTTTTTTTTTTTTTTTTTTTTTTTTTTTTTCATGTCCACTTGATTGAAATGTATTTTTCCATACCTTCACTTTCTGTCTGTGTTGATCATTTGCTCTGAGGTGGGTCTCTGGTAGATAGCATATATGTGGGTCCTGTTTTCTTATCCATTCAGCTACCCTTGTCTTTTTATTGGTGAATTTAATCCATTTATGTTTAAAGTTATTAATTACAGATACTTATTCCCTGGCATTTCCCCCCTTTGTACCTTTGTTCTTCTCTGCCTCTCTCTGTTTCTTCATCTTTTTAAAAGCAAACCCTTTAGCATTGCTTGCAATGCTGGTTTGGTGGAGATGTATTCTTTTAGCCTTCTTTTGTCTGGGAAACTCCTTAGTTTACCTTTCATTGAATGAGAACCTTGCTGAGTAGAGTATTCTTGGTTGCATGACTTCATTTTCCATTACTTGGAGTAACTTTTGCCATTCCCCTCTGGCTTGTAGTGCTTCTGTTGAGAAGTAATTTGATAACCTTATCAGAGCCCCCTTATATGTTATTAGGTGTTTCTCTCCTGATGCTTTTAGGATTCTCTCCTTGTCTTTGAAATTTGTCATTTTAATTATGATGTGTCTTGGAGTGGGCCTGTTTGTATTCATCTTTATTGGGACCCTCTGTGCTTCCTGAACTTGAGTGATGTTTTCACTCCTCAAGTTAGGGAAATTTTCTGTCATTGCTTTTTTAAATAGGTTTTCTGTCCCTTGCTTCTCTTCTTCTGGTATCCGGATGAGACAGATATTATTGGGTTTCATGTTGTCCTGCAGCGCTCATAAATCTTTTCATTCTTTTTCAGTCTTTCTTCATTTTTTTACACTGTCTGTGAATTTTCTATACTTTGTCCTTCAACTTGCTTTTTTCAAACCTCTGCTTCCTCTAGCCTGCTGCTGATTCCATCTACTGTATCCTCAACTTGAAAATTGTATCCTTCATTTCCACCTGTCTCTTATTGATAATTTCTATGTCCTTTTTAATGCTGTTGTAGCTCTCAGTAAGTTCCTTGTAGCTTCCCTGAGTTCTTTGTAGGTTCCCCTGGAGTTGTTTGTAGTTCCCCTGGAGTTGTCTGTAGTTTTCTTAGAACTTGCTGATGTCATTGAGCTTCTCTATCATCATTATTTTGAACTCCATGTATGTATGATAGTTTGCTTGCCTCTATTTCATTTTACATTCTTTCTGGGGATTCCTTCTTTCCTTTTGGTGATGGGTTGTTTCTTTTTCTCCCTATTTTAGGTGACTCTTCTTTTTTGTTTTTGCTTTTTAGATTGGGCTTTTTTGAGTTCCTTTCTTTGTGGTGTGACCATCTGTGCTTTCTTTATTTCCTGGATTTGCCTCTGGTGATGTCAGACCATTTCATAGTCTGGACCTATTCAGCCTGTTGGAGACAACCAGAGATCCACTGTGACGGACCAGCTGTCCCTGGATTTCGCACCGGGTTTGGACGGTGGAGGGTGCAAGAAAAAGAGAAGAGACAAAGTTGGGGTCAGGAGGCTCACCCAAGCCGCAAGTCCTTTTTATTAATCACACTAAGCTTATATGCAGGTATTACTGGCACCTGCTCTACTGAAACCAGGACGTTAAGCTAGCTGCAGAGAACAAGGCATGGCACACTCTCTGCTTTCCATGCTTCATGGGCTACGGGGTAAACACAATGGGCTGACTCCCTATACACGGTGTCCATTCCCAGTCCACCTGGCACTAGGGCTGGCCTTGCCAAACACCCGTTTCTGCTAGCTGGGCCTTGCCAAACAGACTAGCAGTCCCTAACAATCCACTGTTTTTTGTCTTTGCCCTTGTTTTTAATGCAATTAATGTGTGCTCAGCTTTCAGGTGTAGGTACTCTTTGGAAGGGCCAATTAATTCAGTATTAATCCAATCAAACTGGGATCAATGGTCCTGCTTAGGCATCACTGGGTGGGGCAAGTTAATTTAAGTTTTAATCTAATCAGTCTGTAATCAAGCACCGCTGGGCTGGAAATATTAATTCCAGTAGGTGGGGCTATGATGTCCCACAAGGCAGAAGCTGCTTGGCTTACCTACCTTAGCCTGTTTTCAGTGTGGGGAATGAGTCCACACTGGGACCAGGATGGCTGCTCCCTCATTTCTCTTATCAAAGCCACCACCCCATACTCTCCTTAAGTGTCTCTAGTCCACTCTGCCCTCCCTCTGCTGTTACCCAGTGTAAGGGGGTGCCAATGTATTTTTGTGCATGGTCACCTCAGTAATCCTCTGTCTCTAGCCATCTCAAGCTAGCAAATCTTGTAGGTTTTTGTTGTTGTTGTTGTTGTTGTTGTTTTTCCATTTCACAGCTGGATGCTGTTTTACTCTCAGTGGTGTGGCTGTAGGATGGGAAGCCCAGCTAGGGGTTTAGAACCCACTCTTCTCAGGTGGAACCTCTGCCTCCAGTCATTTCCCTTTAGCTTCCACCCATGGGAGCCCAACCACCCCTATTGTGTCTCTGCACTTCCTGCCAGCCTTTTTGTGATAAAGTAGCCTCTTCTGTTCTGTCCATGGTTATAAGACTTCTCTCCAGCTGGTGATTTCTCCCCAATTAAGTTGTAATTCCAGATTGGTCCTGGGTGGAGATTGGTATAGCTCCATTTACTCCTACACCATCTTGGTTCTCCTATTCTTCTCTTGACACAGCTAAATAATATCCCTCTTTTATCTATTTTTTCAGGCATAATTCCTTCATATTTAAGTATTAGGGAAAATACTGGCTATAGGTATTATCATTTTCTAGTTCCTCGTGCTATATTTCTAAATTCAATTTGAAAGTAAAAAATGTTCAACATTACTAGACATCAGAGAGATATAAATTAAAACCACAATGAAATACCACCTCACACCTGCAGAATGACCATCATTAACAAATCAACAAACAACAAGTGCTGGTGAAGATATGGAGAAAATGGAACCCTGGTGCATTGTTGGTGGGAATGCAGATTGGTGCAGCCACTTGGAAAATAATAAAAATCTCCTGAAAAGATTAGAAATGGACCTGCCTTTTGACCCAGTGACCCAGGAATTTCACTGCTGGAAATGTACCTGAAGAATCCTGAAACACCAATTCAGAAGAACCTATGTACCCTCATGTTCATAGCAGCACTATTTACAATAGCCAAGATTTGGAAATAGCTTAAATTCCCATCGGTAGATGAGTTGATAAAGAAACTGTGGAACATTTATGCATTGGAATGTTGTATAGCAAAAGAAAGAAGAACTTCCTACCTTTCATGAGATCATGTAGAGAGCTGGAGAATATTAAGCTAAGTGAAATAAGCCAGTCAGTGAAAGGAAAACACCATATGATCTCACTCGTAAAATGAATCTTATGAACAAAATTAACTTATGAGAAAAATAAAAACAGAGGCATTGAAACATTGAACAGGCTGATGGCTCTAAAAGAGGAGGGGAAGGCAGTGACTGATTGAAAGAAGGTGAGGGGTTTAGTCAAAGAATGTACATGAAGGACCTCTGGGCAGGGACAATGGTGTGGGGACTGACTATGGAAGTGGAGGAGGTGGGCTTGCGGGTGGGGTAAAGGTGGAAAATTGGGACAACTGTAATAGCATAAATAATAAAGTTTTTAACTCACACCAATAAAATTGAATAAAATAAAAAGGAAATGAGTTAATGTATACAAATAGAAATAGAGGTAGTAACCAAGGTCACCCTACCAAGATGGGGGTACTTAGCAGATTAAATCTACTACACAGAAACACAGACAGGTAGCCAAAATAGAAGCAAGTGAAAGATGCCCCAAATCAAAGTATTCTAGATAAATCTCCAAAAAAAAAAAAAAAATAGACAAATGAAATGGAGGTAAACAATCTATAGAGTTCAAAACAATAGTTATAATAATACTCAAGGAACTCAGGGGAAGAATCAATAAAATCAGTGAGAACTTAAACAAAGAGGTAGCATGAAAAAGGATATGGAAACCATAAAAAATAACCAGTCAGAAATGAACAATAAAATATCTCAAGTGAAAAATACACTAGAAAGAAAAAAGAATAGGTTAGATGAAAGAGAGGATCAAGTCAGTGATCTGGAGGACAGGGTGGTGGAAAACACCCAGTTAGAGCAGCAGGAAGAAAAAAGAATTTTAAAAAGGTGAGGATAGTGTAAGGGACTTTGGGACAACAAGAAGCATAACAATATCTGCATCAAAAGAGTACCAGGGGAGAGGGAAGATGGCGACAGAGTAGAGAGCAGTGCTGATGGTATTCTCGAGTACCAAAGAAGCTAGAGGACAGGATAGGGAGTGTGAGACATCTTCAGGACCCTAGGGATTAGAACGGGCAGCATCTGGACACAGCGGAGCACAGCCCAGAGGCAGAGGAGGCCAGCAGGACAGTAGGTGAGGTGTTCCCGACCAACCGGCCGGCGGGCTGAGGTCGGCTCTGGGCAGGGGAGGCTCTGCCCAGAGAGGCGCGTTTGACTGGGGCCAGTTCCGGGCTCCCTGGTGACTGGAAGTCTCAACAGTGAAGTGCGGGCAGCCAGGGCAAACGCCATAGGGAACGCTTAATTTAACTCTTCCAGGGGAGGGACTGTGTTGAGAGACTCAATCCAGCAACAGGGAGAGGAGGCTCCCCGTGGGGCTAGAGGCGGAGGAGAAGAGTCCTGCGGGAAGCCGAGCCAGGGAGCGGGGAAGTGCACCGGCAGGGCAGCGAGAGGGCCAAAACTGGAGCTGCTGGGCCACCGGGGAAACAGCAGCTAGAAGCCCCTGCTAGGGGGGAGACCCAGCCCTGCGTAACCACACAGGCCCCCAGGCTCTGCGGGAAACTCCAAACGGCTAGCCAGCGAGCCAGAACTAGTGGCGGGGGCAACTGACCCACCATTGCGGAAGACAAAGGCTGCACCACCCACGCCTGGGAGGGGCTCATCACAGAGGCCTGGTAAAGGACTCCGAGGAGACCTGGTGGGCTTGGAGGCCTGATGCAGTGTAGGCGGAACCCAGACAGTGTTGACTGACAAGCCCAGCCTCCTCCCGGAACTGCGGGGGTGGGGCCAGTCTTCACAGGGACCAGAGAAGTTGTGGGCTGCCCTGCAGAAGTGCTGGGTGCGCGTCCTGGGCAGGAACCTCCACCAAGAGTGGGAGGGGACTCCCTGCGGGCTCCAGAATACCAGCAGCCCTAAAACCCAGCCAGGCTGCAGAAGGCCCAGCCTACTTGGGGGCGGACACTCAGAATCAGCCCTACTGTGACAATCAGAGGCCCTGCCACGCGCCAAGACAGGCTAGAATATAGACTATAGACTGTAAAGTCCTGATCAAGAAAAAGAGGCAGCATCAGGAAAGGGATTGCTGCTAATCTCAAGCACCTGAATTATACCGAGAGCAATATGAACTATTAAGCCCCAACATAACCTTTGCAAAAGTTACTCCTCACATATTCTTAATCTCCCCCATACCTCAATCCACCTAAATACCCAAGACCCTCCCCTACTCTCAAATTAAAGTCTATTCACTCTGTGGATATAACACATATAACACTGGGAAGTCTTCAATCTAAGTACTCCTCCCTTCCCCAGCCTTTCTAAACACTTTCTTTATTCTTTTCTTCCTTCCTGTTTTTTTTTTTTTTTTAATTTTTTAATTTTTCTTTTCCTTTTCTTCCTGGTAAAGCCCACAGGTTCTGGCTCCACCTGGACCAATCAGAAATCATAAAGGGGGAACACACAGCTAAAACCTTTCTTTATTAAGATTGATATCTCTTTGTCTTGTCACATTCTCCCCCCATCCTTTTTTTTTTTCCTCTTTCTTTCTTTCTTTCTCCTTTCTTTTCTCCCTGATAAAACCCACTGGTCCTAGCTCCACCTAGACAAAAAAGAGACCATAAAGGGTGAACAGAAACCTAAACCTTTTCTTTATTAATATTGATTTCTCTTTCTCTTGTGACTTTCTCCCTTTTTTTCTTTCTTTTTTTTTTCCTCTGCTAAAAGCCCTCAGGTCCAGGCTCCATCTTGACCAGTCAGGGATTATTAAGGGTGAACAGCCATCTAAAACCTTTCTTCTTATTATTATTATCATTTTTATTTCTTTTTTCCTTTTGCAATTTTTTTTTGTTTGTTTCTTTGTTTTGTTTGGTTTGGTATTTTGTTTTAGGATTTTTTTGCTTTTGTTTTTATTTTTTGTTTTTTGATTTTGTTTCTGCTAAAAGCCCACAGGCCCAGAATACAACCAGATAGCCAAAATAAAGGACACACCAAGAACAGCAAGTGGAGAAAATCTGGGAGACGAAAACATTGAACTCCACAAATCTCCTATCACAGAAGGATGCAAAACTAAGGCAAGGAAGCAAAGCAGGTTAACCCAAGGAAATAAATAAATAAATAAATAAATAAAGAGCAAGCAAGAACAGACACCTAAAATGGGGGAAAAAAGAATTAGTCCATCACCAAAAGGAAAGGAAGAATCCCCAGAAAGAACACAAAATGAAACAGAGGCACCTGGAATATCAGATAAGGAATTCAAAAGAATGATGATAGAGAAGCTCAGTGAGCTCACCCACATCCAAGACAACTAAACAACTCCAGGAGAACTACAAAGAACTCCAGGGACATTACAAAAAACTCCAGGGAAGTTACAAGGAACTTACTGAGAACTACAGCAGCATGAAAAAGGACATGGAAACTATCAATAACTGCCAGGAGGAAATGAAGAATACAATTTCTGAATTGAAGAATACAGTAGAAGGAATCAACAGTAGGCTAGAGGAAGCAGAGGGCCGGATCAGTGAGTTGGAGGATAATGTAGACAAATACTCCAAGACAGTACAAGAGAATCAAAAAAGGCTGAACAAGACTGAAGAGGGGTTAAGAGAGCTGCAGGACAACATGAAACGTAACAACATCCGTATC
>PVIW01007949.1:0-66492 GCA_004026585.1 Noctilio leporinus | reverse complement strand
AAAAAAAAAAAAAAAAAGAGGAAGGAAGAAAAGAATAAAGAAAGGGTTTAGGTGACTGGGGAAGGGAGGAATACTTAGATTGAGGACTGGGAATGCCTTAAAGCCACAGGGTGAGTAGACTTTAATTCGAGAGTAGGGGGAGGGTCTTGGGTATTTAGGTGGATTGAGGAATGGGGGGATTAAGAATATGTGAGAAGTCACTTTTGCAAAGGATATGTTGGGGATTAATAGTTCATATTGCTCTTGGTATAACTCAGGTGCTTGAGATTAGCAGCAATCCCTTTCCTCAGGCTGCCTCTTTTTCTTTAAAGTCTATAGTCTATATTCTAGCCAGTCTTGGCACGTGGCAGGGCCTCTGATTTTCAGTCAGGGCTGATTCTGAGTGTCTGCCCCCAGGTAGGCTGGGCCTTCTGCAGCCTGGCTGGGTTTTAGGGCTGCAGGTATTCTGGAGCCCGCAGGGTGCCCCCTCCCACTCCTGGTGGAGGTTCTTGCCCAGGACGAGCACCCAGCACCCCTGCAGGGCAGCCCGCAACTTTGTGGGTCCCTGTGATGACTGGCCCCACCCCAGCAGTTCCTGGAGGAGGCTGCCCCTGTCCTTCAACACTGTCCAGGGTCTGCCTACACTGTCCTGCACTTCCCGGGCAGGCACCACTCCTCCAAGCCAACCAGCTCTCTGAAAAGTCCTTTACACAGCCTCTCCGATGAGCCCCTCCCAGGTTTGGGTGTTGCAGCCTTTGTCTCTGGCAATGGAGGGTCAGTTGCCCCCACTGCTAGTTCCAGGCTCACTGGCTTGCCATTTGAAGTTTCCTTGGAGCCTGGGGGCCTGTGTAGTTGTGCAGGGCTGGGCCTCCCCCCTCGCAGGGGCCTCTAGCTGCTGTTTTCCAGGTTGCCAAGCAGCACTTTTTTCAGCCCTCTCTCTGCCCCAGCCAGTGCACTTCCCCACTCCCCAACTCCGGCTTCCTGCAGGACTCCTCTGCCTCTAGCCCCATGAGGAGCCTCCTCTCCCTGTTGCCGGAGTGAGTCTCTCACACAGTCCCTCCCCTGCAAGAGTTCAATTCTGCGTTCCCTATGGTGTTTGCCCTCCCCGCCTGCACTTCGCTGTTGAAACTTCCAGTAGCCAGGGAGCCCAGAGCTGGCCTCAGTCAAAGCACCCCTCTGGGCAGAGCCACCACTGCCCAGATCCGACCTCAGCCCGCCAGCCGGTCAGTCGGGAATGCCTCACCTACTGTCCTGCTGGCCTCCTCTGCCTCTGGGCTGTGCTCCCCTATGTCCAGATGCTGCCTGCTCCAATTCCTAGGGTCTTAAAGACATCTCATGCTCCCTATCTTGTCCTCTAGCTGCTTTGGTACTCAAGAACACCATCAGCACTGCTCTCTAGTCTGTCTCCATCTTCTCTCTCCTATTTATGTGTTTCTTAACACATAAACAAGTGGGACTACATCAAACTGAAAAGTTTCTGCTCAGCTAAAAAAACATCAGCAAAATTAAAAGGGAGCCAAGTGTATGGGAAAACATATTTGCCAATGATAGCTCAGATAAGGGTTTGATCTCTAACATATATAAAGAATTTATAAGACTCAATGTTAGGGAGACAGATGGACCAATTAGAAAATGGGCAAAAGGCCCTGGCTGGTGGCCCAGTGTATATGGCACCAGCCTGCAAAACCATAAGGTTGCTGGTTTTATTCCCCAGCCAGGGCACATAACCAGGTTGCAAGTTAGGTCTCCAGCCAGGTCTGTAGCTGGAGGCAGGTGAAAGGCAATCATACACTGATGTTTCTTTCCCTCTCTGTCTCTCTCCTTTCCCCCCTCTCTGGAAATAATAAATAAAGTCTTTTTTTAAAAATGGGCAAAGGAAATGAACAGACACTTCTCCAAGGAAGACACGCAGAGGGCCTATAAGCATAGGAAAAAATGAATGCTCAATATCATTATCCATCAGAGAGAAGCAAATTTATACCACAATGAGATAACCCCTCACACCTGTCAGTATGGCCATCATCAACAAATCAACAAACAAGTGATGGTGAGGATGTGGAGAAAAGGGAACACTGGTGCATTGTTGGTGGGAATACATACTGGTTCAGCCACTGTGGAAAACAGTATGAAATTTTCTCAAAACATAAAAATGAAACTGCCTTTTGACTCAGCAATTCCACTACTTGGATTGTACTCAAAGTACCCTGAAACACCAATTCAGAAGAACATATGCATCCCTACGTTCATAGTAGGCCACTTACAATAGCCATGTGCTGGAAACAGCCTAAGTGACCATCTGTGGATGAATGGATCAAAAATCTGTGGTACATTTATACATGGTATACTACATAGCAGAAAGAAAGAAGAGAATATTATGCTTAGTGAAATAAGCCAGGTTGTGAAAGGAAAATACCACATGATCTCATCTAATACAGAAAAGTAATGAACAAAACAAACAAATAAGCAAAATTGAACCAGAGGCATGGAAACAAGGAACAGGCTCTCAGTGTGTGGAGGGAAGGGGAAGGGGAAGAAGAAAGAAAAGAAGGGGAACAGTTTTGTCAACAAACTAGTATAAATGACCCAGAGGCATGAACCACATGTGGGAATGGCAGTGGAAGAGGAAGTGGGGATGAGGCAGGGGAGAGCAATGGCAAAAAAATGGTGTAAATGTAATACAACAACAATAAATTAATTTATAAAAAATATATATATTAAAACACCTCTTAAACTCTCACCTTTCATATTGTGGTAATCAATTAGAAACTGTATAAAGAATAGAGAATTAAGTCCCAATTAAAATAATAGTGACTCAAAAATTGAAATGTTAATACATTTTGGTAAGTGGATTTTATTTTTTTATTTTTGTATTTTTTAAAATATTTTATTTATTATTTCCAGAGAGAGAGGAAGAGAGAAAGGCAGAGGGAGAGAGACATCATTGTATGATTGCCTTTGACCTGCCTCCAGCTACTGACCTGGCTGGAGGCCTGACTTGCAACCTGGTTATGTGCCCTGGCTGGGGAATCAAAACAGTGACCTTTGGGTTCACAGGCTGGCACCTTATCCACTGTGCTACCAGCTAGGGCTGGCTTTTATTTTTAATGAATACATTAAGGTACTTTTAATAATAAATTCATTTTTTTAAAAAGTGGATAGTTCATAAAACTACCATAAATTATTGGTACTATATAATTCATTAGCTATTAAAATTTAGATAAAGTAATATAGTATCCCTATTTAATTTAAATAATATATTTTAGATACAAAGTGGGTTAATCTGAGTTATAAACAGTACTTAAGAAGTTTATATTATTTTAGTCTTTTGCACAGAGGAAACATTTCATTAAATGAAAATGGAGAAGAAAACTTACCCTGCAGTGATGCAGATGCAAGTACAAAATTATACCTTATTTGGTAAAATCTATTTATAATGAGATTATTTTAAAGCATTCATGAGCTAAAGTTGGTTCTTATCCATTGGAATTATTTCATAAGATGAGAAAAACATGTTATTTGTAATAACTCTTAGAAAAATTACTGCAGTTATGGAAAAAGAAAAAAGAAAATGTGGATGTACATATATTACATAGAATACATGCTATCTTTCATGCCTTCTTATTCAGTGTTACATAGTATGTGCTTATTTGTGGATGTACAATTCTATATAGATTTTGTTAGCAGTTTTGTTTTAAATAGTAACCAAGTGGTAGTTTGTATGTTTAGAAACTATTCAATCTTTAGGTTAGAAAAGATGCTG
Source organism: Noctilio leporinus (assembly GCA_004026585.1). Taxonomy (NCBI): domain Eukaryota; kingdom Metazoa; phylum Chordata; class Mammalia; order Chiroptera; family Noctilionidae; genus Noctilio; species Noctilio leporinus. The sequence goes on along the minus strand of PVIW01007949.1, from coordinate 62,753 downwards.
AGAATTAAAACCAATCTGGGATGGAAGTAGGACACTACGAAACTATATGATTCATGTACATAGACAATACATATTCTCATATTAGCATGTAAATTAGATGAGATTACTTTCAAATAAATAGATAGTGGAAATATACATTTCTAGTTATGAAGGCTCCCAAACTGGGGATGCTTGGGAAAATGTATTAATGCTATAGTAAACTTTATTATTAAAATGTTAATGTACCTAACCTGTACCTCAACAGACTCTTAAATAGTTCAGTAGTTAGTTTAGGACTAAATAGGAAGTCAACCACAAGTTCAAAAAATAGCTAGAATGCTATTCTACAAAATTATTTAAATCCTAGAGTTTCTTATCTTTTACCTCAAATTAGTAGATATCATAATTCCTACTCTGTGGGGACCAGCTGAGCACTGCGAGTGCCATTATTTCTGAAGGCTGTGACTTGCAAAACACATGTAGAGGAAAAACAGAGGGTATTGAAAAAAAAGACCTATGCATGGCAAAAAAAAAAAAAAAAAAAAAAATCAATGTACTATCTAAGATAGAAAACTAAAAAGAGTAAGTTGTAGTTTCAGTAGTTTAAAATAAAGTTGAGTTGTATTATTGGAGGGGATGGGATCTGCTCAGAAACAAAATTAATTTTTTTACTATGAGTTTGGCACTGTTTCTGGGACAACTTTCACAAAAGTGAGTTTTGTAATACACCATACTTGTGATATATTTCACAAAAATTGCATTCCTGAGTAAAATATTAAAGAAAAAATGCTTAACTTAATACAATATGTCTAAAATGTTATCATTTAACATGTAATAATTATATAAGCTATTGGCATATTTAAAATTTTTATATTAACTCTTCAAAATCCAGTATATACTTTAAATATGTGTGAAAATATATGTGTGTAAATGTATTTGTGCATATATTTGGTAATATTGCAATTGACATTACTTTAAAAAGTAATTCTCTAAACAAATGAATTAATGTAAGCATTTTGAAATAATGAAAAAAAAACTTTGTATTAATATGATTTAAGAGGCTGACAGAAGCCAGTAATTAAATGGTGAATTATCTGAATGTGAAATAAAGGGAAGTACTCATTGGTGGTTGCAGAGTAGACAGAGGGATATTAAGAAAAATAAAGAAAATGAAGAAGCCAAAGAACTTATATGCATGACACATGGACAGGAACTAAGGGAGGCATTGCCATACGAAATGAGAATACTGAGGGAAGGGGCGCAAGGGGGTAAAATTGGGACAACTGTAATATCAAAATGAATAAAATATATTTTAAAAATAAATATGGACTTAATATTTTAAAACTTGGAAAATGCAAAAATTATGTAAAAATGTCCATTTAAAAAGGTAACTGTGATTCATTGATTTATTTTTTCAAGATATTTTCCATGCATATATATTCATGGATCATATCCAGTTTGTATCACACATTTTTTACCTAGTGTTATACTAGAAGTTTTCTTCTTTTTAAATAATTTACAATAGCCAAGTTCTGAAAATAGCCTAAGTACCCATCAGTGGATGATTGGATCAAAAATCTTTGGTACATTTACACGATGGAATACTACACAGCAGAAAGAAAAAAGGAAATTCTACCTTTTGCAACAACATGGATAGAACTAGAAAGTATTATGCTTAATGAAGTAAGCCAGCTAGTGAAAGATAAACAACATATGATCTCACCCATTACAGGACAATAATGAACAAAACAAACAACAAGCAAAACAGAACCAGATAGATGAATACAGTGCATAGACCTTCAGTGGACAGGGGAAAGGGAAGTGGGGGGAGGGGGGATGAAGAGGCAAAGAAGGGAAGCAGTTTAGTCAAGAAACTAGTATGGAAGAACCATGGACATGGACAACAAGTGGGCCTGACATTGTGGGGAAGTGGGTGGGCGGGAAAGGGGACAGAGGGGAGTGAAAAGGGGATGGATGTAATACAACAACAATAAAATTAAATAAATAAATGAATTAATTATTTGAAACAAAAAAAATGGAGGAGAGACAACTGTAACACATTTTATGTTATTGCTAAACTAGACTGTTGGTGAGATTCTCCTCTATAAAGAACCCTCAGTGAAAATATCTTTGAAAATCAGGCCTCCTGACAGGAAAAATGATGAAGCCATAATTATGTAAGTGAACTTATGCTATATTGAAATTTACAGGTTCATCTAACTTTGTTAGGTCTCCCCTCCATTATTGCTGAAAAAGAAAGATGGCAAGTGAAAGTATATTTTAGTCCATTACAGTAAACATGTTTCCATTTCAAAGTATGTTAATTTTGTTTCCTCTTTGTCAGCTTTAATTTGTCACTGAACCTAAAATGTTATGAGCACCAGCTTTAAGAACTCATACAATGTTAAGGCTTTTCCTCATTTTATAAAATTGCATTCAAATTCTGTTGGCACTGAATAATGTATTACAAGGTAACATGTGTTGAGACTTGGCTTCCAACATATCAAATTAAATCAAAATAAAAATTAATGACAATTTCCTGTTGATATTTGCATATTATGCTGAAAGTAGATATGTGGAACCCTGAAAATTAACCTATAAATATACAAAGTACCTTTAGCATAATAGCATTGTGCTATTATCCATTAGATGTTCACTGTACTGAACCTCAAGTTTAAGGATGCTTTATTTCTCAGAGGGCAGACAACTAGTTCAGAAAAAAAAACAAACAAACAGAGAAATAAAGATACAAGTTAATAAACAGTACTAATTTTAATTGTTCTATCCTCTGTAATTCACTTTGAATAGTAAGATGTAATAACCAGCTTTGAAAATTAAAAGCGTATAAAATTTAATCAAAATATCTGTAACTCCAACTCTAAGTTATTTGAATAGAAATATATTCCCAGGCAAAATATTTTTATCAATTGTACCTTAATGCAATTGACTATATCTTACAAGTAAAGTAGTTTGTTTTGATAAGCAGGAAAAGAATAATAGAAAAGAGTTGTGATATGAGCATATAAATATCTATTTAGAGAATGAATGAGTGTAATTAATGAGATTAAGAGCAAATAAATGTTAACATTCTGAATCCTACACTTAACCACTTTTTCTATTATTATGTCATCCATCATATTAAAACATTTATTTAGAATAACTTAGTAATTATTTTCCATTAAAAAAAATACCTCCCACAAAATACCAAGTCACCACAAAATTTAAGGAAGGGAATTATCTACTTAATATCTCCTATGAAAGAGTCTCAAAATACTTTACATTATGTAAATATTTTAGGAAATTTTATTTTAAGTAATTTTAATACATTTATTATTTATATATATGTAACTATAAGTAGTACATGTCTATAACTCTTATAGATTTTTATTTTCTTTGTAAATAGCTCATCAAAATAATATAAATAAATTCAATTTTTCTTATTTTAGCTGTCAAAATAAATTAGTATATTTTATTTACCCCAATGTTATATCTAAAATTTCAAGTTAATTGGAATAAAATTATTCATACCCAAAATACATGTTTAGTTTCTCATACATGGTTCTTTCCCTTTTCTTCTCTTATGCACTTCATTTATGACTTTCTTTTTTGTTGGTATTTATCTTTATTGAACTAGTCGTATGTCTCTCACTAGTGGTTTCAAAGAACCAACTTCTAGTTTGATATGTTTATTCTATACTATGTCTGTTTTCAACCTTTTCATATTTATGTCTATATGTATTTGTTTTATTCTCTTTTATTTTGTCTCTCAATTTTTCTTACTCCTTAAATTAAATGTTTAGCTCATTACTTTTCTACCTTTATTTTTATTATGACTATTCAATGTTATATATTTTCCCTCTAAGTACCACTTTAGAAGCATTACCATATTTGATATGGCATTTTAACAATTTTCTAACTTAATATATTGCAATATCAGTAATATTTTTTAACTTGACTGATTTAGAAGAGTTTATTTTTGTTCTTTCCAGGCAGATACACATTTTTTGTAGCTCACTTATTGTTGAATTATAAATGAGTTATTTTATGTTTGAGAAATCAGAAATTTGTTGAAACTAGCTTAATGATTTTAAATGTGGCTGATTTTAATGAAAAAGTTCATGTATGATTCAAAAAATGAGAAGTCTACTAACTTCTGCTATAATGTTCTTTAAATGGCTATTATAAATAGAAGAACATTCAATGACAGTGAAAGATAAATTTATCTTTTATTAATTCATAATTTTTAGTTCTTTGTTTTTTGCAGAGAAAACAAATGTAATTATAAAGTGATAATGAATAAAAAATGTATCTTTCTTAGTGCCCCCAGATTTAATGATTAAAGGATTTTACATACAAAGTATCCTTTAATGATATAAAGGATTTTATAAGATGGATTTTCATGCTACTTAGTTTTATTCTCTGCATATTTAAAATTAATTTTATACTTCACTTTGTTTTAAAATAGAAATAACAACTGTGTGTCAAGTTATATAATGGATGGTATCTTCAAGAAAAATTAGATGTTTCTCAAAATATATCACCATTATTAAACAAATATCCTTAGCTAATATTAGCTATCTTTATATTTAATTACCATAATATTCTACTTGAATCACAGAATTAGCATTCAAACCCAAGTCTAACATTTGCAGAAATTAGATCAAATATGTTTCAAAAATTTAGTTGCCCTTCTAGAACATTTGTTATTCAGACTAGCTCTCATAATTGAAATACATTGTATATTAAGGTTGAATCATGTTAGTTGCATTCTGAATAAATAACATAGTTTTAGAGAAGTGTCTGTTCAGGTCCTTTGCCCATTTTTAAATTGTGCTCCCTGTCTCCCTGGTGTTGAGTCATATAAGTTCTTAATATATCTTGGAGATCAAACCCTTGTCTAAAGTATCATTGGCAAATATTTTTCCATACTGTTAGTTCCCTTTTAATTTTACTGATGTTTTCTTTAGCTGAGCAGAAATGTTTCCATTTGATGTGGTTCCATTTGTTGATGTGTTCCTTTATTTATTTTGCCCTTGAAGAAGTATCAGTGAAAATATTGCTTCATGGGATATCTGAAATTATATTGCCTATTATTTCCTATAGGACATTTTTGATGGCAAAGCTTATGTCTAAATCCTTTATCCATTTTAGTTGATTCCTGTGTATGGTGTATGTTCATGGTCTAGTTCTATTTTTTGCATGTTGCTGTGCAGTTCTCCTAACACCACTTGTTGAAGAGGCTATTTTCATCCATCTTATGCTTCTTCCCCCTTCATCTAATATTAATTGAACATAGAGTCCTGGATTTATTTTTGGGCTCTCTATTCTGTTCCATTGATCTATATGTCTATTCTTATGCCATGTAAGATTTCCGTGGCTATTCATGGTTGATTTTGACTCCACATAAATTTTTGAAATATTGTTTCTAGATCTGTGAAATATGTCATTGGTATTTTAATAGGGATTGCATTGAATCTATAAATCACTATGGATAATATGAACATTTTAGTTTTTATAATTTTTTCAATTCATGAATACAGTTTATGCTTCCACTTATTTGATCCTTCTTAATTTCTTTCTTTAGTGTTCTGTAGTTATCAGAGTATAGATCTTTTACCTCCTTGGTAAGTTTATTCCTAAATACTTTATTTTTCTTGTTGCTAATATGGGGAATTTGTTTTCAGGCTTCTGTCTCTGATGTTTAATTGTTAGTATATAAAAATGCCTTTGATTTCTAAATATTGACTTTATATCCAGCTATTTTCCTAGATTTGCTTATTAGGTTGACTAATTTTTTGGTGGAGTCTGTCAGGTTTTCTATGAATACTACCATGTCAACTACAAATAATGACAGTTTTACTTCCTCCTTTCCAATTTAGATGCCTTTGATTTTTTTTTTTTTTCCTTGTCTGATCACTATGGCTAGAACTTCTAAAATGATAGTAAGTAGAAGTGGAAAGAGTGGAAAGAGTGTCTTGTTCCTGATCTTAGGGGGAAGGCTTTTAGCTTTTTTTTCCCATTGAGTATATTGGCTGCAGGTTTCTCATATATAGCATTTATTATGTTGATTTATGCTCCATCTAGTCCCACTTTGCTGAGCGTTTTTTTTTTTTTTTTCATAAATGGGTGCTGTACTTTATCAAATGCTTTTTAAAAATCATCTATTGATATGATCATATGTTTTTTGTCTTTTATTTTGTTTATGTGGTGCATTACATTTATTGATTTGTGGATATTATACCATCCTTGCACCCCTGGGATGAATTTTAATTAATCATGGTGTATGATCTTAATATATTACTAAGCAAGTAGAAGGAAGGAAATTATGAAGATCAGAACAGAATTAAATGGCATACAGACTAAAAGTACAATTGAAAGGATCAATAAATGCTGGAACTGGTTCTTTGGGGAAAAAAAGAAAAGAAAACTGACAAGCCTTTAACCAGACTCATCAAGAAAAATAGAAAGGACTCAAATAAACAAAATCAGAAACAACAGAGGAAAAATCACAACTGATATTATTAGTATATAAAAATGCCTTTGATTTCTAAATATTGACTTTATATCCAGCTATTTTCCTAGATTTGCTTATTAGGTTGACTAATTTTTTGGTGGAATCTGTCAGGTTATCTATGAATACTACCATGTCAACTACAAATAATGACAATATATGCCAATATATTACTAATATACTTGCCAATATTTTGTTGAGAATTTTAGCATCTATATTCATTAATGATATTGACCTATAGTTTTAATTTTATTGTGTCTTGACCCGGGTTTTGGGATTAGAATAATATTGACCTCATAGAGTCTGGGAGTCTTCCCTCTTCTTGGATTTTTTGGAAGAGGTTAAGAAGAATAGGATTTGGTTCTTCCCTAAATGTTTGGCCAAATTTGCCTATGGAGCCATCTGATCTGGGGCTCTTATGTGCTGGGAGTTTTTTGATTACTGCTTCAATTTCACTAGTCGTTATAGGTCTATTCAGGTTTTCTGCTTCTGGATTCAGTTTCTATAAATTATACATTTATAGAAATTTGTCCATTTCACCCAGATTGCCCACTTTCTTGTCATATAGTTGTTTGTGGTAATTTCTTACAATTGTTTGTAATAATATCAGTTGTGATTTTTCCTCTGTTGTTTCTGATTTTGTTTATTTGAGTTCTTTCTATTTTTCTTGATGAGTCTGGTTAAAGGCTTGTCAGTTTTCTTTTCTTTTTTTTCCCAAAGAACCAGTTCCAGCATTTATTGATCCTTTCAATTGTACTTTTAGTCTGTATGCCATTTAATTCTGTTCTGATCTTCATACTTTCCTTCCTTCTACTTGTTCTAGGCTTTGTTTGTTTTTGTTCCTCCAGTTCTTGCTGCTTTATGGTTAGGTTGTTTGTATGAGCTTCTTTTAATCTTTTTAGGTAGGCCTGTATTGCTATGTACTTACTTTTGAGGACTGATTTTGCTGTGTCCCGTAGGTTTAGGGTTGATTTGTATTCATTTTCACTTGCTTCCAGAAACGTTTTTATTTTCTCTTTGATCTTGTTGCTAACCTATTTATTACTTAAAAGCATGTTATTCAGTATTTCTGAATTAGCTTTCCAAGTTTTTCCTTGAGGTTTGTTTCTAGTTTCAAGCCATTGTGATCTGAGAAGACGCTTGTTACAATTTCAATTTTCTTGAATTTGTGGAGGTGTGTCCTATGTCCTACCATGTGGTCTGTCTTTGAAAATATTCCATGTGCATTTGAAAAGAATGTGTATTTTGCTTCTTTGGAGTGAAAAGTTCTGTATATATATTAGTTAAGGCCTTCTCATCTAGAGTGTTGAATATCCTTGTTTTATTCTTTTTCTTGGAAGAGCTGTCCATTGTTGATAATGAGTTATTAAAATCACCTGCTTTTAGTGTGTTGCTATCAGTATGCTTCTTGAAGTCCTCCAAGATTTTCCTTATATATTTGGGTGCTTCTATGTTGGGTGCATATATCTTTATAAGGGTTATATCTTCTTGATTGATTGTTCCCTTAAGAATTATGAAATGTCCTTCTTTGTCACTTTTTTACAATGACCTTCATTGTAAAATCTACTTTGTCTGATATAATTATTGCTAACCCAGCCGGTTTTTTTCATGTTCATTTGCTTAAAATATATTTTCCATCCCTTAACTTTCAATCTGTTTCAATATTTTGGTCTAAGGTTGGTCTCCTGTGGATGGCATATATGTGGGCCATGTTTTCTTTTCCATTCATCTATCCTAGGTCCTTTGACTGGTGCATGTAATCCATTTACATTTAATGTTATTATTGACAGATACTTATTCATTGACATTTTACCTCTCTGTACCTGTGTTCCACTCTGCTTCTTCATTTTTTTAAAAGCTGACCTGTTAGCATCTCTTGCAATGCTAGTTCAATAGAAACATATTCTTTTATCCTTCTTTTGTCTGGGAAACTCCTTATTTCTCCTTCCATTTTGAATGAGAGCCTTGCTGGGTAGAGTAGTATTGGTTGCAGGCCTTTATTTTTCACTACTTGGGTATTGTTTGCCATTCCCTTCTGGCTCGTAGTGTTTCTGTTGAGAAATCAGCTGATAACCTAATCGGAGCCCCTTATATGTTATAAGCTGTTACTCTCTTACTGCTTTTTTGATTTTCTCTTTTTCTTTGTAATTTTCCTTTTTAATTATAATGTGTTCTGGAGTGGGTTTATTTGGGATCATATTCATTGGGGCCCTCTGTGCTTCCTAGACTTGAATGGCATTTTTACTCATCAAGTTAGGAAAGCTTTCTGTCATTACATTTTCAACAGGTTATCTATCCTTTCTTTCTCTTCTCCTTCTTGTATCCCTATGTTACAGATATTATTGAGTTTCATGTTGTCCTGTATCTCTCTTAAAACCTCTTTATACCCTGGCTGTTGGTACAGTAGATGAGGCACCAACTTGTGAACCCAGAGGTTGCTGGTTCAATTCCCAGCCAGGGCACATAGCCAGGTTGCAAGCCAGGTCTCCAGCCAGGTCCATAGTTGAAGGCAGATGAAAGGCAACCTTACATTGATGTCTCTCTCTTTCTTTGCCTCTCTCAAACTCCTCCTCTCTAAAAATAATAACAAAATCTTTAAACAAACAAAAAACCCTCTTTATTATTATTTTTTAGTAGTTTTTCACTTTGTTGCACTGCCTGGAAATATTTTTCTACATTGATCTCCAGCTCTCTGATCTAATCCTCTGCTTTCTCTAGTCTGCTTTTGATTCCTTCTGCTATGTTCTTCAATTCTGAAATTGTATTTTTCAATTCTTCCTGGTCTTATTGTTTCTATGACCTTCCTAATGCTGTTTTAGTTCTCAGTAAGTTCCTTATAGCTCCCTGGAGTTCTTTGTATTTTCCCTGGGGTTGTTTGTAGCTTTCTTTTAGCTGCTGAGCTCATTGAGATACTCTTATCATCATTATTTTGAATTTGATATCTGGTAGTTTGTTTGCCTCTATTTCAGTTAGGGTTCTTCCTGAGAATTCTTTCTTTTTTTCCCAGTGATATACTGTTTCTTTCTTTCTTTTTTTTTTAAAATTCTATTGTTGTTGTATTACATCCATCCCCTTTTTACTCCCCTCCATGCCCCTCCCCACCCACCCATTCCCCCCAAATTTTCTGTTTCTTTTCCCCCCATTTTTATGTGTCTCTTCTTGTTTGCATTTTATCTGAATAGATATTTTTATAAACCAAAAGTGAAACTACAAATAAGATAGAAAAATTGTTATAGAATGATTCTTACCATTTCAGTTACAGGTAAGTATAATAGTTTGCTATGATATCTGGACTATTGTATACTCAGTAAGTATTAATTATTCTCATCATACTACCTTTCAGATGAATTATTGATCAGTGTTACAGAAAACCATGGTCCAAATAATTTAGGTCAATTTGTTGTATATAAATTTATCATTTTTAAAAACTTTTGCTTAAGCAAAATACACATTCTTTTCAAATGCACATGGATCATTCTCCAAGATAAACCACATTGTATGTCACAAGACAAGCCTCCACAAATACAGGAAAATTGAAATCATACAAAGTATCTACTCAGATCACAATGGCTTGAAACTAGAAACCAAATTCAAGGGAAAAACCCAAAAATTCTCTAACTCATAGAGACTGAATAACATGCTTTTAAGCAATGAAGGGGTCAACAATGAGATCAAAGATGAAATCAAAAAGTTCCTGCAAACAAATGACAATGAACACACAACAGCCCAAAACCTATGGGATACAGCAAAGGCAGTTCTCAGGGGGAAATTTATAGCAATACAGGACTTCCAACAAAGGTTACAAGAAAGTTATAAAAATGACCTAACCACAAAGCTGCAAAAACTAGAGGACCAACAACAAACAAAGCCCGGAACAAGTAGAAGGAAGGAAATCATCAAGATCAGAGCAGAACTAAATAACTCAGAGATTCAAACTAAAATTCGAAGAATCAACAGGTCCAGGAGTTGGTTCTTTGAAAAAATAAACAAAATTGGCAAGCCCTTATCCAGACTCATCAAGAAAAAGAAAGAGAGGACCCAAATAAACAGAATCAGAACTGAGAGAGGAGAAATCACAACTGATACCTCAGAAACACAAAAGATTGTAAGAAATTACTACAAATATGACAACCTGGGTGAAATGCACACATTTCTGGAAATGTATAATCTACCAAAACTGAACCCAGAAGAAGCAGAAAGCCTGAATAGGCCAATCACAACTAGTGAAATTAAAGAAGTCATCCAAAATCTCCCAAAGCACAAAAACCCTGAAACAGATGGCTACACAGGTGAATTTTACCAAATATTTAAAGAAGAACTAACTCCTATCCTCCTCAAACTATAGAAAAAAATTCAGGAAGACGAAAGACTCCCAAACACTTTCTATGAAGCCAATATTATTCTAATCCCAAAACCAGGGCAAGATCCAACTAAGAAAGAAAGCTACAGGCCAATATCTCTGATGAACATAGATGCTAAAATTCTCAACAAAATATTGGCCAATCGGATTCAGCAGTATATTACAAAGATCATACGCCATGATCAAGTGGGCTTCATCCCAGGGATGCAAGGATGGTACAACATTCGTAAATCAATCAATGTAATACACCACATCAACAAATCGAAAGATAAAAACCATATGATCATATCAATAGATGCTGAAAAAGCATTTGATAAAGTGCAGCAACCATTTGTGATAAAAACCCTCAGCAAAATGGGAATAGAGGAAGCATACCTCAACATCATAAAGGCCATCTATGAGACACCTGAAGCCAACAGCATACTTAATGGACAAAAACTAAAAGCTTTCCCCCTAAGATCAGGAACAAGACACGGCTGTCCACTGTCTCCACTTCTATTCAACATTATCTTGGAAGTTCTAGCTATAGCCATCAGAGAAGAAAAAGGAATCAAAGGTATCCAAATTGGAAAGGAGGAAGTCAAACTGTCATTATTTGCAGATAATATGATAGTGTACATAAAAAACCCAATGGGCTTCACCAAAAACTTACTCAACCTAATACGCAAATTTAGCAAAATAGCTGAGTATAAAGTCAATATCCAGAAATCAAAAGCATTTTTGTATACCAATAATGAAACAACACAAATGGAAGCAAAAAAACAAATCCCATTTACCATAGCAACAAGAAAAATAAAGTACCTAGGAATCAACTTAACTAAGGAGATAAAAGACCTGTACTCAGAAAACTACAGAACAATGAAGAAAGAAATCAAGGAAGACACAAATAAATAAAAGCATATATTATGTTCATGCATGGGAAGAATTAACATCATTAAAATGTCCATACTACCCAAAGCAATCTACATATTCAATGCAATCCCAATTAAAATACCAATGACAGACTTCACAGAAATAGAAAAAATACTTTAAAAATTTATATGGAGCCAAAAACGCCCACGAAATAGCCACAGCCATCTTGAGAAAGAAGAACAAGGTAGGAGGACTCACAATACTGGACTTCAAACAATACTACAACGCTACTGTCATCAAAACAGCATGGTACTGGCATAAGAATAGACATATAGATCAATGGAACATAGAGCCCAGAAATTAACCCAGGACTCTATGGTGAACTAATATTTGACAAAGGAGGGAGGAACATCAAATGGAGTAAAAACAGTCTCTTCAACAAATGGTGTTGGGAGAACTGGACAACAACATGCAGAAAGATAAATCTAGACTGCCAACTTACACCATATACAAAAATAAACTCAAGATGGATAAAGGATTTAAACATAAGCAGTGCCACCATAAAAGTCCTGGAGAAATAGATAGGCAGTAAACTTTTGAATATCCTACGTAAAAATATGTTTACTGAAACTTCAGCAAGGACAAAGGAAATAAAAGAACAAATCAACAAATGGGACTATGTCAAATTGAAAAGTTTCTGTTCAGCTAAAGAAAATATTAGCAAAATTCAAAGGGAACCAACTGTATGGGAAAACATAATTGCCAATGATACCACAGACAAGGGTCTGATCTCCAAAATATATAAAGAACTAATGCGACTCAACACCAGGGAGACAGACAGCCCAATTAAAAAATGGGCAAAGGACCTGAACAGACAACTCACTGAGGAAGATATACAAAGGGCCCACAGGCATATGAAAGAATGCTCAACATCGCTAGTCATCAGAGAGATGCAAATTAAAACCACAATAAGATACCCCCTCACACCTGTCAGAATGGCAATCATCAGCAAATCAACAAACAAGTGTTGACGAGGATGTGGGGCAAAGGGAACCCTCATACACTTTTGGTGGGAATGTAGGTTGGTGCAGCCACTGTGGAAAACAGTATGGGGTTTCCTTAAAAGATTAAAAATGGAACTGCCTTTTGATCCAGTAATTCCACTACTTGGACTATACCCAAAGAATCCTGAAACACCAATTCAGAAGAACCTATGCACACCTATGTTCATAGCGGCACTATTTACAATAGCCAAGTGCTGGAAACAGCCTAAGTGCCCATCAGTGGATGATTGGATCAAATAACTTTGGTACATTTACACATGGAATTCTATATAGCAGAAAGAAAGAAGAAACTTGTACCCTTTGCAACAACATGGATGGAACTGGAGAATATTATGCTTAGTGAAATAAGCCAGTCAGTGAAGGACAAATATCATATGATCTCACCCATTACAGGATAATAATGAGCAAAACTCGCAACAAGCAAAACAGAACGAAGTATATGAATACAAGGAATAGGCCTTCAGTGGTCAGGGGAAAAGGGGTTGGGGGGAGCGGGGATGGGGCAGGCAGAGGCATGAAAGGGGAGCAGTTTAGATAAGAACCTAGTATAAAGGAACCGTGGACATGGACAACAGGGGGGATTGACTTTGGGGGGAATGGGTGGGTGGGGAGGGTTACAGGGGGGAGCAAAAAGGGGATGGATGTAATACAACAACAATAAAATTAAAAAAAAAAAAACGAAAACAAAAAACTTTTGCTTAAGTTCCAATGTCTGTGTGGCCTTTTCTGGACATTATCACCAGTGTTAGAAGTAATACCAGCATTTAAAAAAAAAAAAAAAAAACCTGTTTCTTTGAGTAGGCATAACTCATTTTGGCAAGGCATATTTTATTCTTGTACATCTTAGTTTATATTTTATATGCCTGTTGATGAGGGAAGGTAGGGAATGGGAAATGAAGTTGGAATCTAATAAGCTTCTTTAATTGATAATAAAGAGCAATTATACATAATGGTTGTGTTTTATCTTGGACAATAATTATTCTAGTAGTAATCACATATTAAAGTAGGAAGGAAATTCAAAAAGAGAAATACTAGAGTAAATTCAATATTTTTTTGCTAACTTAAATAAAACTACTCTATATTATACACTATATTCTAGCTCTTTCTATAGCCTTTATGTCTAACAAAGATGCATATATACAACTCTCCCAATGCACTTCCATTCCTTAGGTAATTTAATGTATTAGGTGGCACTGTTTTTCTTTTTGTTTCCTTTTCTATTGAATTTATTGGGACAACAATGGTTAACAAAATTATACAGGTTTCAAGCATACAATTCTACATTACTTAATCTGTACACTGTATTGTGTGTTCACTACCCCAAGTCTCTGCCCACCACCATTTATTCCCTTTATACTCTTACAAATCCCCTTACCACCTTCTCCCAGCAATCAGCACACTATTGTCCATATCTATACCTTATCACTTTTGATAAATCCCTCCACACTCCCCAGAGTTCCCTCCAACCTCTATCAGCCTGTTATCAATGTGATTTCACTCATATGTGGAATCTTTTTAAATATATTTTATTTATTTTGCTATTACCATTGTCCCAATTTTTCCCCATTTGCCACCCTCCAACCAGTACTCCATTTCCTCCAGCAATGCCCCCCTTAGTCATGTCCAATGAGTCATGCATATAAGTTCTTTGGCTATTCTATTTCCTTTGTTTTTATTAGCATTCCCCTGTCTATTCTGTGGCCATCAATGTGTACTTATTTTTTCCTTTCACATCCAGACAATTCACCATTTAATTACTGCCTCTGTCAGATTCTCAAATTATATTAATACAAAGTCTTCATTTCTATTCTATTTTTTTTTATTTTATTGTTGTTGTATTACATCCATCCCCTTTTTGCTCCCCTCTGTGCTCCTCCCCAACCACCCATTCCCCTCAAAGTCAGTCCCACCATTTGTCCATGTCCACGGTTCCTTTATACTAGGTTCTTGTCGCCTCTGCCTCCCCCCTCCCCCCAACCCCTTTCCTCCTGACCACTGAAGGCCTATTCACTGTATTCATATATTTGGTTCTGTTTGCTTGTTCTTAGTTTTCTTCATTATTGTGTGTAATGGGTGAGATCATATGATATTTGTCCTTCACTGACTGGCTTATTTCACTGAGCATAATACACTCCAGTTCCATCCATGTTGTTGCAAAGAGTACAAGTTCCTTCTTTTTTTCTGCTATATAGAATTCCATTGAGTAAATGAACCAAAGTTTTATGATCCAACCCTGATGGGCACTTAGGCTTTTTCCAGCACTTGGCTATTGTAAATAGAGCTGCTATGAAAGTAGGTGTACATAGGTTCTTCTGAATTGGTGTTTCAGGATTCTTTGGGTATAGTCCAAGTAGTGGAATTGCTGGATCAAAAGGCAGTTCCATTTTTAGTTTTTTAAGGAAACCCCATACTGTTTTCCACAGTGGCTGCACCAGCCTACATTCCCACCAACAGTGTACGAGGGTTCCCTTTCCCCCGCATCCTCACCAACACTTGTTTGTTGATCTGCTGATGATTGCCATTCTGACAGGTGTGAGGTGGTGTCTTATTGTGGTTTTAATTTGCATCTCTCTGATGACTAGTGATGTTGAGCATTCTTTCATATGCCTGTGGGCCCTTTGTATATCTTCCTCAGTGAGTTGTCTGTTCAAGTCCTTGGCCCATTTTTTCATTGGACTGCATATCTCCCTTGTGTTGAGTCACATTAGTTCCTTATATATTTTGGAGATCAGACCTTTGTCTGAGGTATCATTGGCAATCATGTTTTCCCATAGAGTTAATTCCCTTTGAATTTTGCTGATATTTTCTTTAGCTGAACAGAAACTTTTCAATTTGATATAGTCCCATTTGTTGATATGTTCTTTTATTACCTTTGTCCTTGGTGAAGTATCAGTAAACATATTTCTGCATAGGATATCCAAAAGTTTACTGCCTATATTTTTCTCCAAGACCTTTATGGTGGCACTGCTTATGTTTAAATCCTTTATCCATCTTGAGTTTATTTTTGTATATGGTGTAAGTTGGCAGTCTAGATTTATCTTTCTGCATGTTGTTGTCCAGTTCTCCCAACACAATTTGTTGAAGAGACTCTTTTTACTCCATTTGATGTTCCTCCCCCCTTGGTCAAATATTAGTTGACCATGGAGTCCTGGGTTAATTTCTGGGCTCTGTATTCTGTTCCATTGATCCACATGTCTATTCTTATGCTAATACCAAGCTGTTTTGATGACAGTAGCATTGTAGTATTGTTTGAAGTCCAGTATTGTGATTCCTCCTACCTTGTTCTTCTTTCTCAACATTGCTGTGGCTATTTGTGGGTGTTTTTGGCTCTATATAAATTTTTAAAGTATTTTTTCTGTTTCTGTGAAGTCTGTCATTGGTATTTTAATTGGGATTGCATTGAATCTGTAGATTGCCTTGGGTAGTATGGACATTTGAATAATGTTAATTCTTCCCATCCATGAACATGGTATATGCTACCATTCATTTGTATCTTCCTTGATTCCTTTCTTCATTGTTCTGTAGTTTTCTGAGTACAGCTCTTTTACTCCTTAGTTAAGTTGATTCCTAGGTACTTTATTTTTCTTGTTGCTATGGTAAATGGGATTTGTTTTTTTGCTTCTATTTCTGTTGTTTCATTATTGGTATACAAAAATGCTTTTGATTTCTGGATATTGATTTTATACCCAGCTATTTTGCTAAATTTGCGTATTAGGTTGAGTAAGTTTTTGGTGAAGCCCATTGGGTTTTGTATGTACACTATCATATCATCTGCAAATAATGACAGTTTGACTTCCTCCTTTCCAATTTGGATACCTTTGATTCCTTTTTCTTCTCTGATGGCTATGGCTAGAACTTCCAAGACAATGTTGAATAGAAGTGGAGAAAGTGGACACCCTTGTCTCGTTCTTGATCTTAGGGGGAAAGCTTTTAGTTTTCATCTGTTAAGTGTGCTGTTGGCTTCAGGTGTCTCATAGATGGCCTTTATGATGTTGAGGTATGCTTCCTCTATTCCCATTTTGCTGAGGGTTTTTTTCATAAATGGTTGCTGCACTTTATCAAATGCTTTTCAGCATCTATTGATATGATCATATGGTTTTTATCTTTCGATTTGTTGATGTGGTGTATTACATTGATTGATTTACGAATGTTGTACCATCCTTGCATCCCTGGGTGAAGCCCACTTGATCATGGTGTATGATCTTTGTAATATACTGCTGAATCCGATTGGCCAATATTTTGTTGAGAATTTTAGCATTTATGTTCTTCAGAGATATTGGCCTGTAGCTTTCTTTTCTTAGTTGTATCTTGCCCTGGTTTTGGGATTAGAATAATATTGGCTTCATAGAAAGTGTTTGGGAGTCTTTCGTCTTCCTGAATTTTTTTCTATAGTTTGAGGAGGATAGGAGTTAGTTCTTCTTTAAATATTTGGTAAAATTCACCTGTGTAGCCATCTGGTTCAGGGCTTTTGTGCTTTGGGAGATTTTGGATGAGTTCTTTAATTTCACTAGTTGTGATTGGTCTATTCATGCTTTCTGCTTCTTCTGGGTTCAATTTTGGTAGATTATACATTTCCAGAAATGTGTCCATTTCATCCAGGTTGTCATATTTTTTATCATATGGTTGTTTTTAGTAATTTCTTACAATTTTTTGTATTTTTGAGGTATCAGTCGTGATTTCTCCTCTGTCTGTTCTGATTCTGTTTATTTGGCTCCCCTCTCTCTCTTTTTCTTGTTGAGTCTGGATGAGGGCTTGTTAATTTTGTTTATTTTTTTAAAGAACCAGCTCCTGGACCTGTTGATTCTTTGAATTGTAGTTTGAATCTCTGAGTTATTTAGTTCTGCTCTGATTTGGATGATTTCCTTCCTTCTACTTTCTTTTGGCTTTGTTTGTTGTTGCTCCTCTAGTTCTTGCAGCTTTGTGGTTAGGTCGTTTTTATCAACTTCTTGTAACCTTTTTTAGAAGGCCTGTATTGCTATAAATTTCCCCCTGAGAACTGCCTTTGCTGTATTCCATAGGTTTTGAGCTGTTGTGTGCTCATTGTCATTTGTTTTTTTATTTCCTCTTTGATCTCATTGTTAACCCCTTCATTGCTTAAAAGCATGTTATCCAGTCTCCATGAGTTAGAGAATTTTTGGTTTTTCCCCTTGAAATTGGTTTTTTGTTTCAAGCCATTCTGATCTGAGAAGATACTTTGTATGATTTCAATTTTCCTTTATTTGTGGAGGCTTGTCTTGTGACATACCATGTAGTCTATCTTGAAGAATGATCCATGTGCATTTGAAAAGAATGTGTATTTTGCTTCTGTGGGATAAAAGACTCTGTATACATCAGACAGGTCCATTTCCTCTAGAGTGTTGTTCAATGCCACAACATCTTTGGGGATTTTTTGTTTGGAAGATCTGTCCATTATTGATAGTGGGGTATTAAAATCCCCTGCTATTAGTGTGTTGCTGTCTATATCTTTCTTAAAGTCTTCCAAGATTTTCCTTATATATTTCGGAGCTCCTATGTTGGGTGCGTATATGTTTATCAGAGTTATTTCTTCTTGATGGAATGTTCCCTTAAGTATTATGAAATGTCCATCTTTATCCCTTTTAATGGTCTTCATTGTAAAATTTATTTTGTCTGAAAAAAGTATTGCTAGACCAGCTTTTTTGTATGTGTCCATTTGCTTCATATGTATTTTTTCATCCCTTCACTCTCAATCTGTCAATATTTTGTTTTGAGGTGGGTGTCTTGAAGACAGCATATATGTGGGTCATGTTGTCTTATCCATTTGCCTACACTATGTCTTTTGATTGGTGCATTTAATCCATTTACATTTAAGGTTATTATTGATTGATACTTATTCATTGCCATTTTCTCCCTTTGTGTCTGTATTCCTCTTTGGCTTTCTCTGTTTCTTCATTTTATTTATTTACTTATTTTTATAGCAGACCCTTTAGCATTTCCTGCAATGCTGGTTTGGTAGAGATATATTCTTTTAGTCTTTTTTTTTGTCTGGGAAGCTCCTTCTACCTTGAATGAGAGCCTTGCTGGGTAGAGTATTCTTGGTTGCAGGCCTTTGTTTACCATGACTTGAAATACTTTTTGCCATTCCCTTCTGGCTTGAATTGTTTCTGTTGAATAATCATTTGATATCCTTATTGGAACCCCTTTGTATGTTATTTGTCATTTCTGCCTTGATGCTTTTAGGATTCTCTCTTTGTCTTTGAAATTCACCCTTTTAATAATAATGTGCCTTGGTGTTGGTCTGTTTGGGTTGATCTTCATTGGGATCCTCTGTACTTCCTGAACTTGATTAATGTTTTCACTCATCATGTTAGGGAAATTTTCTATCATGACTTTTTTGAACAGGTTATCCATTACTTGTTTTTCTTCTCCTTCTGGTATCCCTATGATAAGGATGTTGTTACGTTTCATGTTGTCCTGCAATTCTCTTAAATCCTCTTCAGTCTTGTTCAGCCTTTTTTTATTCTCTTGTACTTTCTTGGAGTATTTGTCTACATTATCCTCCAACTCACTGATCCAGTCCTCTGCTTCCTCTAGCCTACTGTTGATTCCTTCTACTGAATTCTTCAATTCAGAAATTGTATTCTTCATTTCCCCCTGGCACTCATTGATAGCTTCTATATCCTTTTTCATGCTGTTGTAGTTCTCAGTAAGTTCCTTGTAACTTCCGTTGAGTTCTTTGTAGTCCTCCTGGAGTTTTTTATAGTTTTCTTTGATGTGGCTGAGCTCACTAAACTTCTCTATTATCATTCTCTTGAATTCCTTATCTGATATTTCAGGTGCCTCTGTTTCATTTTTTTTCATTTTGTGGGGATACTTCCTTTCCTTTTGGTGATGGACTGATTCTTTTTTTCCCCATTTTGGGTGTCTGTTGTTGCTTGCTTTTTACTTTTTTGTTTTTTCCTTGGGTTAACCTGCTTTGCTTCCTTGCCTTATTTGAGCACCCTTCTGCGATAGGAGATTTGTGGAATTCAATGTTGCAGTCTCCCAGAGTTTCTCCACTTGTTGTTCTTGGTGTGTCCTTTATTTGTGCTGTCTGGTTATATTCTGAACCTGTGGGTTTTTAGCAGAAATAATAAAGGAAAAGAAAGGAAAAAATAAATATAAATGATAATAATAATAAGAAGAAAGGGTTTAGATGGCTGTTCACCCTTAATAATCCCTGATTGGTCCATTGGTCCAGATGGAGCCAGGACCTGAGGGCTTTTAACAGATAAAAAAAAAATACTATATATAGTTTTAAAGGGATTAGGTGGCTTTCCACCCTTAATGATCTATGATTGGTCCAGGTTGAGCCAGTATCTTCTCTCTGGTTTATATCAGAGAGAAGAAAAAAAAAAGGGGGGGGGGGATGTCACAAGACAAAGAAAAAATAATATTAGTAAAGAAAGGATTTAGGTGTCTGTTCACCCTTCATGATCCCTTTTTGGTCCAGGTGGAGCCAGGACCAGTGGGCTTCATCAGGAAGAAAAGAAAGTAGAAAAAGAAGAATAAAAGGAGGGGGGAAGTCACAAGACAAAGAAAAACCAATATTAGTAAAGAACGTGTTTAGGTGTCTGTTCACCCTTTATGCTCTGTGATTGGTCCAGGTGGAGCCAGGATCTGTGGGCTCCAATACGACCAGCTCTCCGAGGAGTCCTTTACATGGCCTCTGTGATGGGCCTCTCTCAGTTGTCTGTGGCCTTTGTCTGGGGCAATCAGCCTTCTTTTCATTATTCCAAAATGCCTACATTAATTCATTTGTTTAAAAAATTACTCTTCTAAGTAATATGAAATGCAATATTACCAAACATATGCAAAAATACATTTACACACCCATACATATTTTTATAGTTATTTAAAATACATACTGGATTTTGAAGAGTTAATACTAACATTTTAAAATATGCCCATACCTTACATAATTATTACATGTTAAATGATAGTATTTTAGATATATTGTAGCAAGATTAAGCAGTTTTTCTTCTTTAATACTTATTTAACTCTGGAATGCTATTTTTGTGAAATACATCACAGAAATGGTGTATTCCAGAACTCACTTCTATGAAAGTTGTCCTAGAGACAGTGCCAAACCCATAGTAAAAAAAATAAATTTGTTTTTTGAGTAAGAACTTCTCCCCTCCAATAGTACAACTCAACTTTATTTTAAGCTACTGGAACTACAACTTATCTTTTTGGAGTTTTCCATCTTAAATAGTAGATTTATTTATTTATTTAGGCTGTGCACAGGTCTTACTTCTTTCAATACCCTCTGTTTTTCCCCTACATGTGTCTTACAAGTTGAAACTTCCAAAACTAATGACCCTTGCAGTGCTTAGCCAGTCCCCAGAATAGAAATTATTATTTCTACTAAGTTGAGGTAAAAAATGAAAGTTCCTAGGATTTAAATAATTTTGTAAAATAGTATTCTAGCTATTTTTTTAACTTGTGGTTGACTTCCTATGTGGTCCTAAACTAACACCTGAATTACTTACGAGTCTATTGAGGTAGAGATTAGATATGTTCACATTTCAATAATAAAGTTTACTATAGCATTCATTCCTTTTCCCAAATATCCCCATTTTGGGTGCCTTCATAACTGAAAATGTATATTTCCATGATTTAGTTGAAAAT
Source organism: Noctilio leporinus (assembly GCA_004026585.1). Classification (NCBI taxonomy): domain Eukaryota; kingdom Metazoa; phylum Chordata; class Mammalia; order Chiroptera; family Noctilionidae; genus Noctilio; species Noctilio leporinus. The sequence continues at coordinate 41,359 of PVIW01007949.1, read as the reverse complement.
ATTATTATTTTCAAAATATGTTCCACCTATTCTTCAGCTCTATAAGTCAGGCAGTTACAATTGTGTTCTTAATAAGAACTTTTAGAGCCATTGTGTGAACAATGTGCTCTTTACTCTTCCTTCTTAAGGTTTAACAATGACCCAGGTCAAGAATAATCCACACCTGTACCTCAGTGGACATGTAACCATTAGGTGAGTGCAAGATATTGCTCATTCTTCCATTTTTTAATAGGAATATTTACTGTAACATTATAAATTTAGTGTGCATATGATATAACTTGTCATTTTAGTTTAGAAATCTCTAGATCAGGACAATCCATATTCAAAACCAAAGGAGAAATCACCCTTTGACCATGGACTTTAAGTCTGGTGTTGTGATGAATAAGACTTTTAAGTTATTATCTCCCTCAGGAAGAAAATAAGTGTGTTTAATAAGCATAGAAATGGTAAATGAATATATATGATGGTAGGAATAAGCTGAGAAAGAATATATTAATGTTTAAATTTTTGGCTGTCCTTTCCTAGTAGAGAAAAAAATATGAACTTGCTTCAGTCACTGAAACATGTACATCAGTGAAAAATAAATATTTGTTGTTGTAGGACATTAAAATTCTATGGTTACTTATTGACTGCAGCATATTTCATACTAGGCTAGGTGTAAGTACATAAAGTAATTTAAAAAGAAAAAAGTATACTGGGAGAGAACTAACCCTTGCCTTCTAGATAGAAACTGAAAACTCAGCCTCAGGAAGAGCACAGATAAAAATATTAAGATGCAGCCTTAGCTGGTATGGCTTAGTGGATTGAGTGCCAGCCTTGAATCAAAAGGTCACTGGTTCAATTCCAATCAGGGCACAAGTCTGGGTTGTGGGCCAGGTGCCTGGTTGGGGAGATGGGAGAGGCAGCCAACTGATGTTTCTCTTGCATATTTCTCTCCTTCCCTTTCCTTCTTTCTTAAAAGAAATAAATACAATATTTTAGAAAGAATATTAAGATACATATATCACATATCTTTCCATTTGCCCTTCGTATCTCTTATCTTTATGACTAGCTGATCATGAATTTATGGGTAATTTTGACATAGAAAAATTAGATGACTGTTTTTCTTCATGTCTTGCTCATCTTTTTGTTTCTGTTCCATCTTAATTTCATTTGAACTTTACCCAACCACTCCCAAGCTAATCTCATTTTTACTGAGCTAAATTTGGCTCAATAAATAATCCATGTATCTCATAAGACAAATAAATTAGAATGTTTATAGAATGCTTAAAATAAATTTCAAATAATCAGCAGCCACCTTTAGTATCATAGTAAACCTAAAATATTTCCTTAAATAATGTGTTATTTTGCTAACTTAAAACATAATTCATTTACACATAATAGAGGAATGTTTTTAGGACATCTCAATCATCAAACACCTATTAACCTAATTTATCCTAGTACATAACGATATTATAATAAAGTAATTTTCATAAAAAGTTAGTACTTTACTATAGTTTTCTAAATGTATAAATTATGTGAAAAAAATGAAAAATATATATTCTTTGGAGATTTTTAAAATTATTCCTATCAAAAATAGATTGTGAGAATTTAACATGTATAGGACCCACTATTAGATGGTGGGGATCTGAAGAGGCATAGATATATTTTGTTCTTAGAATCTTTCTTATAGGTAAGGCTAGTCCTTTTTAAGGGGAAAAAAAAGTTATAGCCTAATATACTAAACAGATTTAATGTTAAATAGGTGGTGTGGATAGATTCCAAAGAAGTGAGTGCCCTACATCTAGGCAGAGTGGGTAGAGATTTTGTGGAGGAAATGATATCAAGCTCTAGTTGAAGACTGGATGGGATGTAGGTTAAGTATAGTGAAGAGATAAGAGTTTTTCTGTTAAAAAAAAGAAAAAGAAAAGAAAAGAAAGAAAGAGAAAGAAAAAATATATAAAATGGCCATCACATTTTTCATAAAACTCAAGATGCACTTTAGCTGGGACAAATTATTTGTGAAGGGGTTGAATGAAATATAAGGTGCCATTGAAGGCTTTAATAAAGGAAAGGGCATCTAAAACAATATGTAGGTTAGATTAAAGGACACCATTTTGTCTTCCTCCCTTCCTTTTTTATTTACAAAATAAATTTTACTTTCTATCATCACCTTGTCCCTATTCCCTAGTCTTATTGCTCCATGCTCTACCATTACAAAACCATTATTCTTTCAGTTACTCATCTCATATTTGTTTTTCCTTTCATATAATAGTCTTAATTTCTTTAAAATCTTATTAATACTGGCTCATTTGCTATTGGTAATTTGATTGTAGGTGGGGGTTATTTTTGCATGTGTCAATTTCTTTTGTGGGAAGTTTTGTTTTGTTTTTGCAGAACCTGTACAACAGCATACAAGATATGATGGGTGGCATGACTCTCATTCAGCCAACCAGAGAAAAGGACCCACCAAATAATGACCACCAAAACCAACTACCAAACCAGATACAGAGAACCCATATAAATGGCATAAAGGGCATCCCAAGATCATAAAGTTCAGAAGATCAAGGAGATTACACCAGTGAATTCCACTAGTCTCCCACCATGTAAATTCATGCCACGAAGACAGGGAGTCAAAACAGATCAATCTAAGAAGCAGAAACAAGCAAGCAGAGTAACCTAAAATAGGAAGACAGAGGGGAAAAATCAAAAGGAAAGGAGGAATTCCCATAAATAATGCAAAATAAAATAGAGGTATGGAAACTATCAGACACTGTGTTCAAATTAATCATTATAGGGGTGCTTAACAAGCTCAGTGACAACTACAAAGAACTCAAGGGAAGCTATAAGAAACTTACCATGAACAACACCAACATGCAAACAGACATAGAGACTATCAATAAGGGCCAGGAGGAAATGCAGAATTCAAGTTCTAAAATGAAGAACACAGTAGAAAGAATTAAAATGAATTTAGATGAAGCAGAGGATAAGATCAGCAAGCTGGATGAGAAGGTAGAAAAATATTTCCAATGTAATAGAACAACAAATAAATAATTAAAAATTCCAAGAAACAGCAATAATAAAAAAAAAAATAACACTGAAAAAGAACATAAAGGTTTAAAGGAGCTACAGGAAAACATGAAATGTATAAATATGCATAACACAGAGATACCAGATGAAGAAGAGGAGCAAGGGATGAAAAACCTGTTTGAAAAGTAATTACAGTAATTACAGAAAATTTCTGTAACTTAATGAGAGAAAATGTCATGAATGTCTAAGAAGCACAGAGGGTTCCTATCAAGATGAACCCAAAGAGGCCCACCACAGCACACATATCATAACTAAAAGGGCAAAATTCAAAGACAAAGAGAGAATCTTTTAAAAAATTATTTATTTATTGTTTAAAATTTAATTTTATTGCTGTAACACCCATCCCCTTTATCCTCCCCTTGATCCCCTTTCCTGTCCACCCACCCCCCTGCAAAGTCAATCCCACTTGTTGTGCAAGTCCATTGTTCTTCCATACTAGTTTCTTGACTAAACTGCTCCCATTCTTTGCCTCCTCTTCCCCCAGCCCCTTCCCTCTTGCCCATTGAAGATCTATTCATTGTATTCATGTATTTGGTTCTATTTTGCTTGTTTGTTTTGTTCATTATCCTGTAATGGGTGAGATCATATGGTATTTGTCCTTCACTGACTGGCTTATTTCACTAAGCATAATACACTCCAGTTCCATCCATGTTGTTGCAAAGGGAAGAAGTTCCTTTTTTCTTTCTGTGGTGCAGTATTCTATTGTAAATGTCTTAAAGTTATTTGATCCAATCATCCACTGATGGGCACTTAGGCTGTTTCCAGCACTTGGCAATTGTACATAACACTGCTATGAACATAGGGGTATATAGTTCTTATGAATTGATGTTTCAGGGTTCTTTAGGTATAGTCCTAGTAGTGGAATTGCTGGATCAAAAGGCAGTTCAAATTTTAGTTTTTTTAAGGCAAACCCATACTGTTTTTTAGAGTGGCTGCACCAGGTTGCATTCATACCAGGAGTGCACCAGAGTCCCCTTTTCCCAACATCCTCACCAACATGTTGTTTGTTGATTTGTTGATGATTGTCATTTTGACAGGTGTGAGGTTGTATCTTATTGTGGTTTTAATTTGCATCTCTCTGATGGCTACTGATGTTGAGCATTCTTGCATATGCCTTTGGGCCCTTTGTATCTCTTCCTCAGAGAGTTGTCTGTTCAGGTCCTTTGCACATTTTTAAATTGGGTTGTCCCTGGTATTGGGTCACATGAGTTCTTTATATATTTTGGACCTCAAACCTTTGTCAGAGGTATCATTGTCAAATATGTTTGCCCAAACAGTTGGTTCCCATTTAATTTTGCTGGTGTTTTCTTTAGCTAAATAGAAACTTTTCAGATTGATACAGTCCCATTTGTTTATTTGTTCTTTGATTTCCTTTGCCTTTGGAAAAGTACCAGTAAACATATTTCTGCATAAGATATCTAAAATTTTCCTGCCTATATTTCCCTCCAAGACCTTTATGGTGGCACTGCTTATGTTTAAGTACTTTATCCATCTTGAGTTTATTCTGGTGTATGGTGTAAGTTGGTACTCTAGTTTTATCTTCTTGCATGTTGCTGTTCAACATGCAAAGTGCTCCCAACGCCATTTGTTGAAAACACTGCTTTTACTCAATTTTATGTTCCTTCCTCCTTTGTTGAATATTAATTGATCACAGAGTCCTGAGTTTATTTATGGACTCTCTATTCTGTTTCATTGATCTGTATGTCTATTCTTATGCCAATACTAGACTGTTTTGATTATAGTAGCCTTGTAGTATAGTTAGATGCCTGGTATTGTGATTCATCCTACCTTGTTCTTCTTTCTCAAGATTGCTGTGGCTATTCGTGGGCATTTTGGGCTGCATATAAATTTTTGAAGTCTTTTTTTCTATCTCTGTAAAATTTGTCATTGGTATTTTAAATGGGGTTGCATTGAATCTATAGATTGCTTTGGGTAATATGAACATTTTTTATCTTAATTCTTCCCATTCATGAACATGGTATATGCTTCCGTTTATTTGTATCTTCCTTAATTTCTTTTTTCAGTGTTCTGTAGCTTTCTGAGTAGATATCTCTTACCTGCTTGGTTAGGTTTATTACTAAGAACTTTATTTATTTGTATTTTTTTGTTATTGTTGCTATGGTAAATGGGATTTGTTTCCTAGCTTCTATCTCTGATATTTCATTATTCGTATACAAAAATGCTTTTGATTTCTGAATATTGACTTTATATCCAGCTATTATGCTAAATTTGCTTATTAGGTCGAGTAAGTTTTTGGTGGAGTCTATTAGGTTTTGTATATACACTATCATATCATCTGCAAATAATGACAATTTGATGGCCTCCTACCATTTTGATCCCTTTGATTTCTTTTTACTTCTCTAATAGCTATGGCTTGAATGTCCAAGATGATGTTGAGTGGAATTGGAGAAAGTGGACAGCCTTGTCTTGTTCCTGATCTTAGAGAGAAAGCTTACAGATTTTGCCCATTGAGTATGATGTTGGCTTCAGGTTTCTCATAGATGGCCTTTATTATGTTGAGGTACACTCTCTCTATTCCCATTTTGCTGAGTGATTTTATCATAAATGGTTGCTGTACTTTATAAAATGCTTTTTTAGCATCTATTGATATGATCATATGGTTTTTGTCTGTCAGGTTGTTGATGTGGTGTATTACAGTTAATGATTTGCCAATGTTGTATCATCCTTGTATTCCTGAGTGAAACCCACTTGATCATGGTGTATGATCTTTTGAATGTATTGCTGGATCCAGTAGTCCTATATTTTGTTGAGAATATTAGCATCTATGTTCATCAGAGATATTGGCCTATAGTTTTCTTTCTTAGTTGTGTCTTCACCTGGTTTTGGGATTAGAATAATATTGGCATCATATAAATATTTTGGGAGTATTCCCTCCTCTTGTATTTTTTGGAATAGTTTGAGAAGGCTGGGTGTTAGTTTTTCTCTAAATGTTTGGTAGAATTCACCTGTGTAGTCATCTGGTCCAGAACTACTGTGTTTTGGGAGATTTTTTATTACTTCTTCAATTTCACTAGTTATTATTGGTCTCTTCAGGATTTCTGCTTCTTCTGGATTCAGTTTTTGTAGATTATACATTTTCAGAAATTTGTCCATTTCATGCAGGTTGAAATATTTCTTGTCATATAGTTGTTTGTAGTAATTTCTTACATCATTTGTACTTCTGAAGTATCAGTTGTGATTTCTCCTCTGACATTTCTGATTTTATATCTTTGAGTTCTCTCTCTCTTTTACTTGATGAGACTGGTTAAAGTCTTGTCAATTTTGTGTTGTTGTTGTTGTTGTTGTTTTTCTCAAAGAAATAGCTGTTGGACTTATTGATTCTTTGAATTGTATTTTTAGTCTCTTAAGTTATTTTATTCTTCTCTGATCTTGATGATTTCCTTCCTTCTACTTCCTCTGGGCTTTGTTTGCTGTTGCTTCTCTAGTTCTGGCAGATTTATGGTTAGGTTGTTTGTATAAGTTTCTTCTGACCTTTTTTGGTAGGCCTGTATTGCTATGAATTTCCCTCTGAGGACTGCCTTTGCTGTGTCCCATAGGTTTTGTCTGGTTGTTTATTCATTGCCATTTGATTCCAGAATCTTTTTGATTTCTTTTTTGATCTCATTGTTGATCCATTCATTACTTCAAAGCCTGCTATTCAGTCTCCATCATTTAGAGTGTTTTTGGCTTTTTTCCCTGAGGTTGGTTTCTAGTTTCAATCCATTGTTATCTGAGAAGATGCTTGGTATGATTTCAGTTTTCCTGTATTTGTGGAGGCTTGTCTTGTGATCTACCATGTGGTCTATCTTTGAGAATGTTCCATGTGCATTTGAAACAAATGTGTATTTTGCTTCTATTGGGTGAACTGTTCTGTATATATCAGTTTCATCCATTTCCTCTCGAATGTTTTTCAATGTCACCATATCCTTGGTGTTTTTTGTTTGTTTGTTTGAAAGATCAGTCCATTGTTGATAATGGAGTATTAAAATCCCCTACTTTAGTGTTTTGCTATCTATATTCTTCTTGAAGTCCTCTTATATATTTGGGAGCTCCTATGTTGGGTGCATATATGTTTACCAGAGTTATATCTTCTTGATGCAGTGTTCCTTTAAGTATTATGAAATGTCCTTCTTTATCTCTTTTTATTGCTTTCATGGTAATGTCTATTTTGTCTGAAATAACTATTGCTTCAGCCTTTATTCCATGTCCATTTGCTTGATCTATATTTCCATCCCTTCACTTTCAATCTCTGTCTATCTTTTGTTCTAAGGTGGGTCTCTTGAAGACAGCATATATGTGGGTTATGTTTTCTTATCCATTCAGCGACGCTATGTGTTTTGATCAATGTATTTAATCCATTTACAATTAAGGTTATTATTGATTGATACTTATTTGTTGTCATTTCCCCCCTTTGTACCTGTGTTTCTCTCTCTCGCTCTCTCTGTTTCTTCATTTTTTAAAAGCAGACCCTTTAGCATTTCTTGCAATGCTGGTTTGGTAGAGATTTATTCTTTTAGTCTTCTTTTGTCTGGGAAAATCTTGATTTAAACTTCCATTTTGAATGAGAACCTTCTTGGGTAGAGTATTCTTGGTTGCAGGCCTTTGTTTCCCATTACGTGTAATATTTTTTTCCATTCCCTTCTGACTTGTATTGTTTCTGTTGAATAATCATTTGATAACCTTATTGGAGCCCCCTTATATGGTATTTGCTGTTTCTTTCTTAATGCTTTTAGGATTCTTTCTTTATCTTTGAAGTTTGCCATTTTAATTATAATGTGTCTTGGAGTGGGTCTGTTTCGATTCATCCTCATTGGGACCCTCTGTGCTTCCTGCACTTTAGTAACATTTTCACTCATTACATCAGGGAAGTTTTCTATCATTACTTTTTTGAACAGATTTTCCATTCCTGTTCCTCTTTTCCTTCTGGTATCCCTATGATATGGATATTATTGCATTTCATGTTGTCCTAAAACTCTCTTAAAGCCTTTTCATTCTTGTTCAGCCTTTTTTCATTGTGTTGCACTGTCTTGGAATATTTTTCTATGCTAACCTCCAGCTTTCTGATATGATCCTCTGCTTCCTCAAGCCTGCATTTGATTCCTTCTATTGTATGCTTCAATTCAGAAATTATATTCTTCATTTCCTCCTGGCCCTTACTGATAGTTTTTATGTCCTTTTTAATGCTGGTGTAGTTCTCAGTAATTTCCTTTTATATTTTCTGGGGTTCTTTGTAGTTCCCCCAGAGTTGTTTTTAGTTCCTCTGGAATTGCTTTTAGTTTTCTTCAAGCTGGCTAAGCTCATTAAGCTTCTCTATCATCATTATTTTGAATTTCATATCTGAGAGTTTGCTTGCCTCTGTTTTATTTAGTGATCTTTCTCAGGATTTCTCCTTTCCATTTGGTGATGGATTTTTTCAATTTTTTCTTCCTATTTTTTAGGTTTCATTGTAATCCTATTGGTCTGTGATCCACCGCCAGGCTCAGATGCAGCTGGGGTGACAGACTGATTCAGTTGTAAGTCAGTAAATCAGGTACCAAACTCAGGCCCCGTTGGGCTAGACAGAGATTTTTAATTGTAATCCAGTGGATCAGCCACTAGCTCAGGTGCATCCTGGTGGGACAGATTTAGATGTAAATCAATGAATCTGTGATCAGACACCAGCCTAAGGTGCCATGGGCTAGGCAGCATGATCCAATTGTAATCCAATGAATCTGTGATCAGCTGCCAGGCCCTGAGTCCAGTGGGGGTGGGGAGGGGGATGACAAACTAACTCAGTTGTGAACCAATGAATCCACGATCAGTGTCAGGCTCAGTTGCCAATATGTGGGGCTGATTGATTAATCCAGCTGTAAATCAGAGAGTTTGTATTCAGCTGTCAGGCCCAGGCTCTGCTGAGTGAGAAGGATTGACTCAGTTGCAAAGCAATGACAATAAATCCAGGATCAGCCCACCAGGCTTGCACACCACTGTGTGGGGTTGACTAACCCAGCTGTAAGTCAGAGAGTTTGTGGTCAGCATCCAGGCCCAGGCGCTGCTGGGCAAGTAATACCTCTTCATGTGCCAACTATTGTATCTATGCTCAGACAGGGCAGGACTAGAGAGGTTTATTTAGATGTAAATCAAAGAATTGTGATCAGTTGCCAGGCTCAGGTGCTGCTTGGTAGGGCTGATTGCTTCCAGTGGGCAGGGCTATGAAGACCCTCACCTGGAAGCAGCTTGGTGCAGTGCAGTCCTCTGGAGGTTTGGGAGATGAGTCAGCACCAGGATCTCCCACAGCAGCTTTCCCACTTCTTTTCTCCAAGCCACCACCACAAACTCTCTCCACATGTCTCCAGTCCTTTCCGCCCTTCCTATGCTGGAGCCAAGGGTAGGTGTGTGCCAATGTATATTCACTGTGGTCACCCTAGTAGTTCTCTGTCTCCAGGGCTCTCCCAGGCCAGCAACTCCATGGCTTTCCACCCTTCTCAGCTGTCTGCTGCTCTACTATCTGCCATGTTGCTGTAGGCTGGGAAACCCAGCTGGGGGACCAGAACCCACCCCCCCTTTGCAGGTGGAACCCCCAGCTCTGTCCCTTTGGCTGCTGCCTCCAGTGGAGGCCTAGCCAGCCTTCTCAAGTGTCTGCAATTCCTCATGTCCTCTTCTGTTTTGTCTTTGGTTATAGGACTTCTTTCCAGCTGATGTTCTGTTGGTAATTCCAGCTGACTTTTTCTCCAAAAACATAATTCCAGATGTGACCTGGGAGGAGATTGGTACAGCTCCACTTACTCCTCCGCCATCTTGCTGGACCCCTATTTCTCCCTTTTTTTTTAAATATTAAAACACTTTATTTATATTTTAAAATATTTTTATTTATTATTTTTAGAGAGTGGGGTCAGAAAAGAGTCAGAGAGAGAGTGAGAGAGAGAAAGAGAGGTCAATGCATGGTTGCCTTTCACCTGCTTCTAGCTATAGACCTGGCTAGAGGCCTGGCTTGCAACCCCATTATGTGCCCTGGCTGGGAATCAAACCAGTGACCTTTGGGTTCACAGGCTGACACCTTATCCACTGTGCCACCAGCTGGGGATAAAGGAGAGAATCTTAATGGCAACAACGGAGGAAAAGCTAGTAATATCCAAGGGAGCTCTGATAAGTTGATATGTTGATTTTGCAAAAGAAACACTACAACCAAGAAGAGGATGGCAAAAATTTTCCAGGTAATGAAAAGCAAAGGCCTGAAACCAATACTATTGTACTCTACCCAGAATGGCTATAATTTAAACTAGAAGGCAAAATAAGGAGTTTCCCAGATGAAAAAGTCAATACTTATATAAAAAGATAGATTTCATAGCAAAGTCCAAAAAGGAGTCAAATAAAGACATTTCATAATACTTAAGAAAAAAATCCATCAAGAAGATATAACCCTTGCAAATGTATATTCACCTGACATAAGATCACCCAAATATATTTTTAAAAATCTTGAAGGGCTTCAAGATAGATATCAATGGCAACACATTCATAGTAGTGAATTTTAACTTCCTATTATTAACAATGGATAGATTTTCCAAGCAAAGGAACACCAAGGATATTGTGGCATTGACCAACATTCTAGATCAAATGAACTTAATTGATATATACAGAACCCGTCATCTCAAAGAAGCAAAATATACATTCTTTTCAAATGCACATGAAACATGCACAAAAATAAACCACATGATATGATACAAAACAAGCTTTAACCAATTCAAGAAAACTGAAATTATATCAAGCATCCTCTGAATCACAAAAACTTGAAACTAGAAGTCAGCCTCAAAAAAAAAAAAAAAAAAAAAGCTCAAAAATATTCAACTTCGCAAGTGGGATTGACTCTGGTGGGGAATGTGTGGGTGGGAAAGGGGAGAGTGGGGAGGGGAAATGGGATGGATGTAATACAACAACAAAATTAAATTCAAAAAAATATTCAACTTCATGGAAACAGAATAACATTCTGTTAAACAATGAATTGGTTAACCATGAGATCAAGGAAGAAATTTTTTTTAATGTGGAAACAAAAGAAAATGAACACCACAGCACAAAACCTCTGGGACACAACAAAGGCAGTTTTGAAAGGGAAGTTCATAGCAATACAGGCCTACCTAAAAAGGTCAGAAGAAGCTTGTACAAACAACCTAACCACAAAGCTATAAGAACTAGAACAACAACAAACGAAGCCCAGAGTGAGTAGAGGGAGGAAAAAATCAAGATCAAAGCAGAATTAAATGACATAGAGACTAAAAGTACAATTCAAAGGATCAATAAATCCAGAAGCTGGTTCTTTGAAAGGGTAAACAAAGTTTACAAGCCTTTAATAAGACTCATGAAGAAAAAAAGGGGACCCAAATAAATTAATTCAGAAACAAAAGAGATGATAACTGATACCACAAAAATACAAAGGATTGTCAGAAATTACTATAAACAACTATATGCCAAAAATTTTGACAACCTGATGAAATTCACAAATTTCTAGAAACATAATCTTCCAAAACTGAATCAGGGAACAGAAAGACTGAATAGACTCATAATAACTAGTGAAATTAAAGCAGTAATGAAAAAACGCCCAGCACACATAAACCCTGGCTTCACAGGTGAATTCTACCAGACATTTAGGGAAGAGCTAACTTCTACTTTTCTCAAACTATTCCAAAATACTCAAGAATAGGAAAGACTCCTAAACAATTTCTATGAGTATTATACTAATTCCAAAACCAGGTAGAGACAGAACAAAGAAAACTAAAGACCAATATTGCTAATGAATATAAATGCTAAAATCCTCAACAAAATATTGGCAAATTGAAACTAGCAATATGTGAAATAGATCATACACCATAATCAAGTGGGATTCATACTGGGGATGGAAGAATGGGATAATATTAGGAAATCAATAAGTGTAATATACCACATAAACAAAATTAAAGACAAAAATCACATGATTTTATTAATAGATGCTGAAAAGAATTGATAAAATACAGCACCCATTTGTGATAAAAACACTAAGCAAAGTGGGAATACAGAGAACATACCTCAACATAATAAAGGCCATATCTGAGAAACCTACAGCCAACACTGTACTTAATGGGTAAAAACTAAAATATTTTCCCCTAAGATCAAGAACAAAAGAAGGATGTCCACATTCCCCACTTTTATTCAGCATAGTATTGGAAGTTATAGCCACAGTGATCATAGAAGAAAAGGAAATAAAAGTTATCAAAAATTGGAAAGAAGGATGTAAATTTGTCTTTATTTGCAGATGACATGGTATTGTACATACAGCATCCATTAGAATCTCCCAGAAAACTTCTCAACCTAATGAGTGATTATGACAAAATAGTGGGATACAAAGTTAATATCCAGAAATTGAAGGTATTTTTGTACACCAATAATGAACTACCATAAACAGAAAGGAGAAATTCCCATTTACTATAGCAATGATAAAAATAAAATACCTAAGAATAAACTTAAACAAAGAGTTAAAAAAATAACATATACTCAGAAAACTACAGAACACTGAAGAAAGAAATTAAGGAAGATGCTAATAAATTAAGCATATACTGTATTCATAAATTCAAATAATTAGCATAATTAAAATGTCCATTCTACCCAAAGCAATCTATAGATTCAATGCAATCCTTATTAAAATAGCAATGACATTATTCACAGACATAGAACAAATATTTCAAAAATTTATATGGAACCAAAAATTATGCTGAATAGCCTCAGCAATCTTGAGAAAGAAGAAGAAAGTAGAAGGGATCACAATACTTAATATCTAACTATATTACAAGACCACTATCACCAAAACAGTTTGGTAATTGCATACTAGTAGACACATAGATCAATGGAATAGAATAAAGAGGCCAGAAATAAACCCATGTCCCTATGGTCAATTAATATTTGACAAACAGGGCAGGAACATAAAATGTAGTAAAAACAGCCTCTTCAATAAATGGTATTGGGAGAACTAGTCTGGAAAAAGAATTAAACTAGACCAGCAACTTACACCATACGCCAGAGTAAATTAAAGATGGAGAAAATCTTAAATGCAAGCCAGAATACCATAAAAGCCCTAGAGAAAAACATAGGCAGCAAAATTTCAGATATCACATGCAGCAATATTGTTGCTGATACATTTTCGAGGGCAATAAAATAAAGAAAGGAGTCCACAAATGGGACTGCAACTAAAGGCTTCTGCTCAGCTAAATAAAACATCAATAAAATGAAAAGGGAACCTACATTGTGGGATAACATATTTGCCAATTATACCTTAGACAAAGGTTTGATCTCTAACATATATAAACAATTCATAAGACTGAACACCAGGAAAACAGGCCATCCAATAAAAAAAAAATAGATAAAGGGCCTAAACAGACACTCCTTCCAAGTAGGGAAACAGATACTTCTCCTAGGAAAACATACAGAAGTCCCAGAGGCACATGAAAGGATGATCAACATCATTAGCAATCAGAGAAATGCAAAATACAATAACAATGAAATAACCACCTCACATGGTCAGAATGATGGTCAGAATGGCCATCATTAATAAATCAACAAAAAACAAGTGCAGGCAGCAATATGGAGAAAAGGGAACTCTAGTGCACTGTTGGTGAGAATGCAAACTGGTGCAGCCACTATGGAAAACAGTGGAATTTCCTCAGAAAACTAAAAATGAAGCTGCCTTTTGATCTAGCAATATCACTGCTGAGATTATACTTGGAAAATCCTGAAACAACAATTCAAAGAACCTATGCATCTCTATGTTCATAGCAGCACTATTTACAATAGCCAAGTTCTAGAAACAGCCTAAGTGCCTATCAGTGGATGAATGGATCAAAAAACTTTGGTACATTTACACAATAGAGTACTATACAGTGGAAAGAAAGAAGGAAATCCTGTCTTTTGCAACAGCATGGCTGGAACTGAAAAGCATTATTGCAATAGTGGGGTCCCCAAATTCCCCATGATTTGGGGGAAGGAGACAATACAGCTCTTAAGATACATTGTGTATCAAGGACAAGATGATAGCTGAGACTTTCCTAAAGATAAGTGTGCTATCTCCTGGGCAAAGGAGACAAGTGTTACAGTTTACTTTATTTTTCATAACAATGAGTTGTGGTGCTTTATCCACCAGAAGACCTAATGTGAAAGGAGGGACCAGGAGGTTCTTGAAAGGAGGTAGAAGGGCCCACCATATATCAGCCATGAGGCCTGGTATGCAAGAAAGTACCATGCAGTTTTTGAATTAAGAGCTGGAGTAAGAAAGAGAAGACCCACCAGGAAACCTGCTTGGAGAACATGGTAGCATGGCTGATAAGGCTGGAATTGCAGGGACCAGCCTAACCAAGTGTGGATTAGTGGGAGATGCCTGAAATCCTGAATTGTGACCAGGAACACTGAGCCTCAGACTCCCACTTGTAAGGAGGATAGTACCTCTGACTGGCATATTCTGAAACTGGCTTGTTTGGCAAGGGAAGGCAGGACTGTGTGTTTTGGGGTGTTTTAAAGGTGGGGGGAATATAATAGCAGAACCCTGCCATTCTAAATCAGTAAAACTTTTAAATAAACCCCCTTTTCTTTTCCACCAAACTTTTGTGTTAGAAGTAGTACTTCTTGGAAGTGAGCAGTCAGACCCCACAGCTGTTCCAGAACAGCATAGGCTGGGGTCCTACAACAGCATGCTAAGTAAAATAAGAAGGTGGTGAAAGACAAATACCATATGATCTCACTTGTAAGAGGAACCTAATGAATAAAACAAACAAATCAGCAAAATAGAACCAGAGGCATAGAAATAAGGAACAAAGTTACAGAAGCAGGGGTGGGGGCATGGGGAGACAGGGTAGTGGAGAGCAGATAGGAAACATTGTCACATGCATAATGGAACAACAATAATAAATAAATAGTATATTTATGTTGCTGTTTCTTCCTTCATCAACTTAGTATATGAGGTTGGGTTATTTTGTGTTCAACCAAGCCCACTTATCATTTACCCTCAGAATAATTATATCAGCCCTGGCTGGTGGCTCAGTGGAAAGGTGGCAGCCTGCGGCAAACCCAAAGGTCGCTGGTTCGTTTCCCCAGCCAGGACACATAACCAGATTGCAAGCCAGGTCTCCAGCCAGGTCTGTGGTTGGAGGCAGGTGAAAGGCAACCATACATTGATGTTTCTTCCCCTCTCTGCCTTCCTTCCTTCCCCAATCTCTAAAAATAATGAATTAAATATTTTAAAAAATAATTATATCAACAAGTATCATTGCTCTCTTGTTTTGGTACATTTAAATAATGCAACTTATACTGGGGTGGGCATAGGTAGGTCTATGGTTGTGAGTGCATTAAACATGAAATTTATTCTTATATTATCATTTATTAATTGACATATTTCATAAGAACAATTGTAACCCTACTTTTGCCCAAACCTGTATTTTGTATTTTTCATCACAGCATATGTACACTATTATTGACACCTAGGCATTAAAATATCAAGAAATTAATATCAGTACCTTTCTCATTTTCTTTCTTCTTTTGTTATGTAATTCTATTGTGCAGACCTTCACTTTTATATTGTCATTCGATCCCGTTAAATCAGTAAATTAAGGTTCTGTGCTCACTCTTCAGCTTTAAATTGATCTTAAAATTTGAAATGAGTGAATTTTTATGTTAGTTTTAATATTAAAATATTGCTTACTGTAATATTGGCAATTCTATTATAATTTAATTCTCAGAAGATTTTTTGTTTGTTTCTCTTGTAGTTACTAATTAAGAAAAATGAATCTATTTGCTTTTTCCATGCACTTAGTATTTTCAGCTTCACCATAATGCTATCAAATTTTATGGAGATCATGTTTCCAAAGAAATCCCACTTCACTTCTATCTTGACATTTAAACCTGTGCATCAGTTTCATTCTGGACTTTCTGTCAGTGCTTTACTGGTTTAATTCCATGATTTTTGTTCATTCCCTAATTTTACTGAAGTAATTCTGAATGCAGCATGCTAAAATAGGATGCATGATAAATGAGTATTCTGATTTTCTCTGGCCCCCCATATCCCATAGTCCCTGTGCATTTCTATTTATTTTTCCATTATATTGCAGTGGACATCTTTATATGTGTACTCTAGCCTCCCCTATTAGACAGTAAGACAGTGTGTTTAATAGTAGGTGACTATTAAAATCATCTGGAAAACTTTTAAAATTTAAAGAATCACCATCTTCTAGAATGGGGCCCAATAAGATTTCAAAGCTTCCCAAGAAATTTGATGTACTCATAGGGTGAAATTGCTGATATTAGACCTCAAGAATAGAAAAATGTCTCATTAGCCTTTGAAATGTTAGTCCTCAGAACAATGCCTAACCCAGATACTAAAAAGATACAATATCAGCATACCAAATTTCATTAATCAAAATTCCATGACTTTAAAGTATACTTTAACTTCTAATATTTCAAATTACTGAAAATAAAGTTTTATTTTATCAAGCAATTTGGGTTCATATTTGGAAAATACTTCTAAAGATTACTTAATAAGGATCCACACAAGTTAATCCATTGGTAAAACATTATGTGAAAATAAGTCTACCTATGTTCATATGTGTATATTGCCCTATGGGTAACTATACACAAAACTAGGTAACATACATGCACTGATCAAGAGCTAGATTACATTCTGGTATTTTTTATTCTTACTAATCAGGAACTAAAACGATTTTCTGAAGTTAAATGAAACTGCTGTGGAATGTGATTTTATAAAAAATTGATGGAAACCTAGTAGGTATCAGAACATGTTGTTATAACAGGATTAGTTATGTTTTCCCATCAGATTGTTAAAATAAAAATAAAGAGAAGAAGAGAAGGAGACAGAAAAGAACTAAATGCCAAATAAAGTCAATCTCATCCTGAATTTAAAGCTAGAGATGAGTACTACAGGAAGACAAAGGCTTTGCCAAGGAAACCATTAGTAGAAAGCTTTGGATTCTATGCCTGACAATGACATTTTGAAAAAAAAACACATCTAGATAAACTGATGGACTGACAGCTTTATTTCCTACAGAGAGCAAATCTCCAGAAATAGATTCTAATTCAAAAGAATAGAAAAGTGTTTTATTTTGTTTTTGTTGTGGCTGTCAGCAGCCATCTCAAAACTACCTGAATAATAGAGGTTGTTATAAAATGTTTTGTTATAAAAGAAAGCTTTCAGCACTGTTATCTGAGAGAATCTAGCATATAGAGCACTTTGTAAAGGTTAATTTATAATATATTGAATATCAGATTCTATTTTAGAAAAAAAATAATGCTGAATTTAATTCTGTGAAATGTAGTATGAACTGCTTGAAAACTCAATATAAATAACTTAGGTTATGTCTCACACTGATGACATAGTGATTAAGTGTCATGCTTGTGAATTCTCCCATAAGAAGGCAGTCATGTTTATCCTCACCCATGTCTTAATAATGACATCATGTCATGTGATAGCGTAGCCAAAGAAAGACATACTCTGACCATTAATTCAAATCCTCTCCCTGGCTCAGTAAGTTGTTGCACTAGAGCCAAAAGGTTGTAGTTTTGATTCCCAGTCAGGGCACATAGTTAGGTTTCAGGTTCAGTCCCTGTCCAGAAGCATATAAATCCCCCGTCCCAGAGTATGTATGGGAGGTGATCTACCTATTCTTTGCTCTCACATTGATGTTTGTCTCCCTTCCCTCCCCTCTCCCTAAAAAAGCAGTAAGAAAATGTTATCAGGTTAGGATTATAAATTATTCAATAAAGGAAAAGAAAAAATCCTCAGAGAGTGTCCCTTCCATATCAATAATGGGACATTACTGATATGTAATGGCTGGCCCCTCAATAGAATATTTTTATAACTATAGTACAATTTTCAGGGGGAAAAAGCATTTGAAAGTATAATATCCAGTGTGCATCTTCTGTTTTTTCAGCAGTGTGCAGATATCTGGGCACAAGACATGTCAAAAAAATTACACTGGAGGCCCTGGCTGGTGGCACAATGGATAAAGGTGCTGGCCTGTGAACCCAAAGGTTGCTGGTTTGATTCCCAGTCAGGGCACATAACCAGGTTGCAAGCCAGGTCTCCAGCCAGGTCTGTAGCAGAAGTCAGGTGAAAGGCAACCATATATTGATGGCTCTCTCCCTCTATGCCTCTCTCCCTACCCATCTCTCTAAAAATAATAATGAATAAAAATCTTTATAAAAATTGCACTGGAGACAGTTAGACAAGACAACATCATTCAAGAATATTGTGATTGGGAGAGAATGATCTCAATGTTACCGAAACAGGAGGATTTCTAAGCATTGGGTAATTGAGTAGAAAGTTGTGGAAAATATTAAGTAGGAGGTTGGGTCATGAGCCGTAGGCTACTGTGTTTGCTAATCATCACTGATTAGTTATGCTCCTACCTTCCCAGGGAGACTAGGAAGTAAGGGGTGCTGCTTGGTCCCCTCTCATAATGACATTTTAATGGTATAGATCTCAGGTCCTTGAAAAAGACATCTCTATGTTGTCAAACTGAAAAAGGACCAGAAAAAGATTTATATCATGAAAAGGTAAAAAAGGAACTTACACTTAATTTTTTTCTAAAGTAAATATTCAAAGAAAAGGGAGGTCAAGGACCTGTAGTCAGGAAGAAAGCTGTCTATTTTGTTAGACTGGGGTAAACTTATGGGTTTTCTTGTTAGATTTGATAGCAAAAAAGATCAGCTCTTGGGGTGTTAAGGAGCCAGTCACCAACACTTACTATGAACTAGCATTTATGAAGAGCTTCCATTTAATGTGGAAATTGCCTGGATTAAAATCCCAAACTCTGCTACTTCCTAGCTGTTTGGTCTTGAGCACTAGTTTGATCATGTTTGATCATGGAAGAGAAGAAATTAAAAGGCAAATAAATGGCAGCATTTTTTCCAAATAAGACCTTGTTTTATTAAACAGAGTGCCTTGATAGATGATTTAGAAATGGGCAGACAAACTTCAGTACGGGCAAACATTAACAAGGATCAAGCAAAAGGAAAACTCTCTTGCTAAATAAAATAAGAGGCATCTGATGGTTTCTTCTAAGGCTGAGTGATGGGAGAAAAATCTTGTAAAGCGTAAAAAGAAGCAACATTAGGGTTAATGGAGAAAAGGCTCAGGGCCCTGACCAAATGTGTAGCCAAAGATAAGGAAGGTTTGTAAGGATGGCCAGGACAGAGGACAGAGGACTTTGGATTTCTGGTGTGCCTGTCAGTCAACTTAACTCATTTGCAGTGTAGAAAGAAGCCTCTCTCTGAGACCTTCAGTAAATGCCTTCCATTCACAATTGTTCTTTGAGGTGGGACCTCAGAAAAAGCAGTAAGACAGAGGAAAATGAACAGTCATATTATGAGGGAGAAAAGAGGGGGAATTCAGTAGAAGTGGGAATTGGAAGCACAGACGGCCTACCACTACTACCAACAGATCCCCTTTCCAAACTCTACAGGGATATTAGACCATGACGATTACAAAATGGAAAGCTGAGGCAGTAAAATTGACTGCTAAATAAAGGCAACCACAAAAAGACACTTGGGTAATTTCAGTGGGATCCATGGGAGCAATAGCAGAATCTACCGGACAAAATTAGAGGTGTAATAAAAGCTAATACAGGTGCTTAGTGTCCCCTAATGATGACCCATTTTTGCTTTTATTAGCTATTAAAGTTATGTAATTAAAAAAGCATAATCCATTAATAAACTAGTCAAGATTGTGAATGCAAGTTCTTTACATAAAGTCAGAAAAATTTTTCTCTATAAAAATTGCAATAAAATTAGAATTCTAATAGTACACATTAAGTACTATGTTAAAGTTTTCATAGATACAAGTGCAGAATGCCATTTTTACCTTGGGAAGTACATGTTAAAGTACTCTGCACTCCCAAGTTCTGGTCATGATACTGATTTGCTACCCCTAGAGAGGTTGGGCCAAGGGAAGGAACCATCCCAAGATAGGGGCAACATTGCATTGTCTTAGAAACAAAGCTAGTGGGGAACTGAGAGAATTCATTGCACTGAGCATGCACAAGGCTAGTGAGAGGTTGGAGTGTTTGTGGGATCACCTAGTTCCTGGAAGCCCTGTGCTGATGGCAGTGCTGGCACCATATATGAACCCCAGAAAGAAAGAAGTTGGAGAGAGATCCTCTTAGCAGCCTTGGGTTCCAAGGGACAGATAAGGGTGGAAAGGGATGTCTGTGCATTTTGTTTTTGGATTTTAGTCTTTTGGAGAACAGATGAGCTTTGTCTAAGTTTGGCTGAAGATGTGAGCTTAGAACTGGAGAATCTTCTGTCCTTTCAAATTGTGCAACTTAGTGAAAAAGACTTCTTTCCTTCCTCATCAATCTTTGTTTTTGGAATTTGCCTCTGGGTGGCAGCTGGCAACCAAACCCCACTTTTGTTAGGTAATAGGTAAGTATATGCATATGCATATATTTTACTCAGTCACCAAAATTAAGGATTTATATATATAATGTCATAGTTGCTTTACTTTTAAACATTTTGGAGTATAATTTTTTATAATAACATCTCAGAAAAATGATTTTATTCATGATTTTTCAGAGAGAAGGGCAGGGAGGGAGAAAAAAAGGAAAAGAAGCATCAATGTATGGTTGTTTTCACCTTCCTCCAGCTAAGGACATGACTGAAGACCTGGCTTGCAACCTGGTTATGTGCCCTGACTGGGGAGTTGAACTGGCAACCTTTGGGTTTGCAGGCTGGCATCAATCCACTGAGCCACACCAACCAGGGCCTGGACTATAACTTTTACAGATGTTTTCAGTAGCCCTTTAACTAAGCAAGAAGTAAAGTACAGTATATATACTGTGTAATATATCATTTTAATACATTATATATTATATATAATGTGCTATTTATATATAAAAAATTTATCTATTATTTCAACATTTTGTTATTGGTAACTAACTGTATTTAATGGGTGAAGGTAATACCTAACCTTGAGAAATTTGTATCTACTGGAAAGACTATCAAACAAGTGACTTTTTTTTTTATAGAATATACTGTTTGGGAAATATACATTTGTTTAGCTTTGTTTAGAGGAAAATATAAAGTATCTCTATATTTTCTCTCAAAAAGACATAAGTTGTTGCTACTAATGTTGTCTTTGTTGGATACTCAGTTTGAGACTTTTTCTGAATTTTAAGAAAACTACTACTTTCCAGAAAGAGAGTTCTGAGTAATATAGGTACTTTTAGGCCACACAAATGAGCACAAAAACCATAATTTCATCACACAAAATTTACTGTTGAGATCATCTTAAAGGCAATCATTTCAGAAAAGATGTGTTGCTATTTTCATAAAGGTTTATAAATGAGTACATATTTGTTGGTTTACTTTAATTTTTCTATATCATCTAAACTTACTATTAAGTTCTATACAGCTGAATTCCAAAAATGTTAATTTTATAATAATCATCTAACAAAATGAACACAAGGGCCCTTCTGTTATGCGTTCACTGAAGACAGGCCCATACTGACTCTGTAAGATACCTTATATTTGTGCTAATATCAAGGTTATGTAAAAGAAGTTCTCCCTAGCTGGTAGCACAGTGGATAAGGTGCTGGCCTGTTAACCCAAAGGTCACAGGTTCAATTCCCAGCCAGGGCAACATAACTAGGTTGCAAACCAGGTCTCCAGTCAGGTCTGTGGCTGGAGACAGGTGAAAAGCAACCATACATTGATGTCTCTCTCCTTCTCTGCCTTTCTCCCTTCCCTTCTTTCTAAAAACAATAAAAAATTAAATCTTTAAAAATAATAAATAAATAAATGAATAAAAGAAGTTCTAAAATATTAATTTCTATGATTTAAAATATATACAAATGGGGCCCTGGCTGGTGGCACAGTGGATGAGGGGGTTTGTGAACCCTAAGGTCGCTGGTTTGATTCCCAACCAGGGCACATAACCAAGTTGCAAGCCAGGTCTCCAGCCAGGTCCGTAGCTGAGGCAGGTGAAAGGCAACCATACATTGTTCTCTCTCTCTCTCTCTCTCTGCCTCTCTCCCTTCCCCTCTCTCTAAAAATAATAAATAAAATCATAAATAGATAAATAAATAAAATGTATATGTATGATAAGTTAGGATATTAATATTTTGTATAGTAATTACAGGAATTTTTTTCACAAGCAAAAAATGTAAGATATTTTTTGTAACCTTGTGGTGAATGTCTATATTTGTTAAAGATGTCATTAAATAATTTCCCTTTCTCTTTAGGGCCTCCAGCTATTTCTCATCAGCCTTTGAGGAAAGTGTTTAAAGCTTCTTAGCAATAAGGTTAAAACAGGATATGCTAAGGAAAATGAATGTAGGGATATAGGAAAGCCATATGGTGTAGAAGCAAAGATAACACAGCTATCCCTTTTTGGAAATAATAAGGCAAAATCATTCAAAAGCAAGAAGACAAGTAGCAAGGAAGAACAGCAAGCGTAAGATTAAAAATGAAATGAACTACTCATATGAATGTGTGGATCAGAAATGTGATGGCAGGGCTCCTGAATGTTCAATCTTCAGAAATAGCAAAAAGAAAATTAAATGGTCATAGGAGAGGGATAAAACATTTTTGCTTTGGATGATAGACTCATTTAAATTATCTGCTGGCTATATTTTCCAGGTTCAGGTTTTCTGGGGACACAATCTCTTAAAGACTTTTGTAAGAGCTCACTGTGTCTATTGTCTAGGATTTCTAACACCTTTGAGAAAAGTTGAGAGATGGTTGGATCAAATTATTATTTTTTTAAATTACAGATACAGGCACATGTGTATGTATGTATTGTGGGTACATGTATGTTAAGTTTTTAACTGCCCTGAAAATATTCATTTTAGTACAACTCAACAAGACAGGTGTTTATCTTCATATTTTAAAAATTAAAAGTCTCAGGAAGTGAGTCATCAAGTAAATTGATCAAAGCTAAAAAGCCAACAGTTTAGGGAGCTGTTAGTTTAGTGCAAGTGATCTAATTTCAGAGGCCCTCTCTGTTAGTTACTAGTTAGTCTAAACAGACTTAAATACAAACAATTGCCTCTGCAAATCATTTTCCAGATATACATGACTTGTCAATTTTACTAATTATTAAAACTTCAATATTCAACTCTTTAAAATGTTTTAAATATTTTTATTTTGTGAGATTCCTAACCATGTTTGCACTTTATTACTCCATGATTTTTCTTAAAATCATTGTCATTTCAATAATATTTTAATCTAAGTCAAAATAAAATTAATATTGCAAATAATACATCAATGCCCCATATATTCTATAAAATATTTAAAAAGAAGTATGAGGGTTTAATATATTTTAGAGGTTAAGTAACAGAGCTGCCAATCTTACTACCCAACAAGCCTTATGATCTCTTGAGAAGTGAAATCAAATTCATTACTTTCTAGGGACAATGAAATAATACATTTTTAATTATAGTAAAACAAATTATTTCTTCATTGGAACTCATCTATAAATAAAAATTTGGGCATTGACACCTACTGAAATAAAAATGTTAACTATATAAACATAAATTAGGAAAAAATATTGTAGGTATACATGCATTTTGAAAGCAATGCTTATATTTTGTTTGAAGCAAATATCCTTACTGAAAAACTTTGTATTTTATGGTGTTCATCATTCACTCAGAAGGGTGCATTATTAATTCATAATAGATAATTTGCAGATGAAATACTTTTACTTAGGATGTGGTTTTCTAGAGGACAAAGAACCTATATTTTGAAAACTCTTTAAAATTGCAAACTATGGCTGAAAGCTGAACATGTAAATTTAGATTTTAGTGTGAGAAATAAAGAATATTCTGGGAAACAGGACATGATATGCAATTAGTCAAATGTGGTCCATTACATCTGATATCAAATATAGGATTAATAAATTAGGGATTAGTGTAAATTCTGGGCTAATAGCAATATCATGTATGATGGAATTTTGTTTTTTCTCTCCTTAATCTGAAATATCACAAAAGACTATATATTTCTAATTTGTTTCCACATTTTAAGTAATAAGAGGGATATTTCCAATCCCTTTTACATTCTAGGAATAATGAACATGTTATGTTATTGAGCCCTCACAGATATTTCATCAGCTAGGGGACACCTAGAAAGCTGATGAATATTCTACTAAGATCCTCTCCTGAGAACTCCCATAAAATTCCTGCCTTTAGAAAATAGATAAAAACTCTTAAGACAAAGGACCCAGTGTGTATTCTCTCTCTCTCTCTTAAGAAAGTAAGCCCACATTCCCCTGCCCCTGCTTTCCTTAGGCACATATTCTGTGTTTCCATTATCCTAAGCTCCAAGGGCCCTTCTTTTGCCCCTGTAATGTTTCCTGAGTCTTTGCAGCCCAACTGGTTCACTTTCTCTGCCTCTGATTTTCTAAAAAGTTAAATACACTTCTTGGGCTAGAGTTCTGGGCTCTGAATTCTTTCTTTGCAGAACTCAAAAACTGAGGTCTAATACCACCACTGACATTTTAACTGGAAGATCTGTACAATTAGTTTGTTAATATTTATCCCAACATAAAATATAGTTTGTCATCATTCTATTGGTTTCTGACTCTAGGTAAGAATTCTTGGGGTAAAAA
Source organism: Noctilio leporinus (assembly GCA_004026585.1). Lineage (NCBI taxonomy): Eukaryota > Metazoa > Chordata > Mammalia > Chiroptera > Noctilionidae > Noctilio > Noctilio leporinus. The sequence goes on along the minus strand of PVIW01007949.1, from coordinate 16,686 downwards.
ATATCCTACACTTTTTAAAACTTTTTCAGTTTTTCTTCTTAGAGGAACTTATTCGCAACACTTTTTCATCTGCAGAAATGTAAGTGGTGTTGCATTTTAATTGGAAAAGGTAATTAGCTCATACAGAGTTTGTAGATGTATACTTTTAGGGATTACTTTTTTCTCTCCCTTAAGAAAATTGGTTGTATGGTTAATTTAAAAATCAAGAAAAAACAATCATTTTCTGTTACAAAAAAATTACAGTAAAAAGATCAACTCAATAAAAATGTTACATCACCTCACTCAATAAAGACAACTTGTTTGCATGTTGGGGAGAAAAAAAACAATAATGTAACCTCACACTATTAATGATTATAGTTATAAATAAATTTTCAAGGGCCAAAATAATCAACCAAGCTAAAAAGACTTCTTGACAAAGTTAAGCACCTGCACTAGAAAAAAAAAGTTATTTAAGCAAATCGTTTCCACAAAGTGGTTCAGTTTTCTTTTTTTTTTTTTTCTTTTAATTTTATTGTTGTTGTATTACATCCATCCCTTTTTTGCTCCCCTCTGTCCCCCTCCCCACCCACCCTTTCCCCCCAAAGTCAATCCCGTGGTTCAGTTTTAATCAGAGCAGGTGAGCAATGACTGAATGCTCAGATGCTTTAATGTTTGCTTTGCTAATGTAGTGAGCACTGAACTCCTACAGCAGAAATGGAAACAAGTGATAGCACAAAAACTAGTAAGGAGTCTGTAACAGCTGATTCCTTGTACCTTTACTACACTTGACTTCATAGGTTTTGGATTCAGAATAATATATTTTTATTAAATATTCTGGAAATGACCCTCATCTTGAAGCTGAAGAAATGAATAAAAGAAGATGATTTTGCCCTCCAAATCCTGAAAAGAGTATTAGAAACACTGCTCTATTTAAGAAGGCAAAATCAAAGTTAAGAAAAATGTATCTACCTAATAATGAAAAAAAGCTTATTTTTTTATCAGAGTAAAAAGAAAATATTCCACAAGAATGATTTAGGCTAAACATTTGTACTGTCCACATACCCACTTGGCCTCTCCATACCTGGTAAATACACTGTTTTAGCCTTACTATGTTAAATACACAGCTCATTAAATTAAAATATAAATAGCACTCCAGTATTTTTTTCTAGCCTTGTCTCCAAGTTATACTTATCAATTATTTTTCAGTAATAGAAAAAAGGTTTCTGGAGGTGTTTTTGAGGAGTATTTAGGTACTAGCTGATTACCCAGATAAGTAAAGCTTTTAGTCTCTCCTCCATGTAACAGGAGGATAGCGTAAGTGTTCAGTGGGAAGAAAGAAATTGAGGAAGATACAAATAAGTGGAAGAATATACTATGTTCATTCTTCATTGGAAGAATTATCATCATTCAAATGTCAGTTTTACCCAAAGAAATATATACATTCAAAACAATTCTTATTAAAGTGCCAATAGCATACCTCTCATAAATAGAATAAATATTCCAAAAATTTACATGAAACCATAAAAGACTCTGAATTGGCTCAGCAACCTTTCAAAAGAAGAGCAAAGCTAGAGGTATCACAACTCTTCATATCAGACTACACTATAAGGCCACTATAATAAAAATGCTCTGGCACTAGCATAAGAACAGATATATAGATCAATGGAACAGACCAGAGAGCCCAGAAATAAACCCATGCTTGTATGCTTGTATGAGCAATTGATATCTAACAAAAGTGTCAAGATCATACAATGGAGCAAAGACAGTTTCTTCAATAAATTGGTGTTGGAAAAACTGAATTAATATCTGCAAAAATATGAAACTAGACCACCAATTTATACCATTTACAAAAACAAGCTCAAAAGGGATAAAATACTTAAATATAAGTCATAAAACCATAAAAATCCTAGAAGAAAACACAGGTAGTAAAATCTGAGCTATTCAAGTTAGCAATATTTTTGCTAATATGTCTCATGGAACTACATCAAATTTAAAAACTTTTGAACTCACTATATGGGAAGACATTTTTGACAATGATGCATCTGAAAAGGAAACTAGTCTCCAAAATATACAAAGAACTAATACAAGTTCATGTCAAGAAGACAAATAACCCAATTATGAAATGGGCAAAAGTCCTGAATAGACACTTCTCCAAAGAGGACTTACAGAGGGCCCACAGACATATTTAAAAAGGCTCAACATTATTAATCATGAAAGAAATACAAATTAAAACCACAATGAATTATCACCTTACACCTGTCAGAATGGCTACCATCAATAAATCAACAAACAAGTGCTGACAGGGATGTGTAAGAAAGGGAACATTAGTGTACTGTTGGTGGGAATGTAGTCTGGTGCAGCCACTGTGGAAGTATCCTTTGGAGTATCCTTTAAAAATTAAAAATGGAACTGCCTTTGACCCAGCAATTCAAACTGCTCAAGGATCCTGAAACAACAACATGAAAAAATACATGCACCCTTATGTGTACAGAAGCACTATTTATAGTAGTTTACATTTAGAAATAGCCTAAATGGCCATTGGATGAGTGGATAAAAAAGCAGTGGTCCATTTACATAGTAGAAGACCATGCAGCAGTAAAAAAAAAAAAAAAAAAAAAAAAAACCTCGCATTTTTCAACAGCATGGTTGGATCTGGGGAAAATTATTGTAAGTGTATTAACCCATTTGGTGGAAGAAAAATATCACATTATCTCACTCATATGTGGAACTTAATGAATACAATAAAGTTGCAAAAAAAATAGTACCAGAAGCTTAGATACACAAAACAGACTGAAAACTGCTAGAAAAGTGGTGGGGGACAAGGTGAAAGAAGAAATTAACCAAAGGACATTTATGCACAACCTATGGACAACAACATGGGGATGGACGTGGGAAGGGGACAGGATGGGACTGGGTGGAGGTATGGAAAGGGAGAAAAGTGAGAACTATAACAGTATAAACAATCAAAAATTGTATTTTTAAGATTTTATTCATTATTTTCAGAGAGAAGGGCAGGGAGGGAGGAAGAATGGGAGAGAAGCATCAATGTATGGTTGCCTTTAACCTGCCTCCAGCTACGGACCTGGCTGGAGACCTAGCTTGCAACCTGATTATGTGCCCTGGCTGGGAATCACACCAACAACCTTTGAGGTAGGGTTTGCAGGCCAATGCCAATCCACTGAGCCACACCAGCCAGGGCCCAAAAATTGTTTAAGTGTTCAGTGGATTATGGTGCTGTGGGTAGAACACAGTTCTAGTCAAACTCAAACAGCAGCCATTTCTGCCATTCTGCCATTTGCTGAATGAATTCTGTTTTTATGCAAAAGATATGATACCTATGTCATCTTAGATGTTCAATCTTGACACTTATACCTCAGCACCCCTGTTGAATGATAAGTCTTCTATCAACACAAGGATAGTACAATGGGTTTCTTTCTTCAGCTAGTACATTTACATTTGCAAAGTGCCATTTTATATTCATGGTGTCTCACTAGTGCCTAGCATGGAACATGGGAAATGTTTAATAAGTATTTTTAAATTAATACATGGTTATTTTGGGTTTTTTTGTTGTTGTTTATATGACAAAGAAAAAAAGGAGAGGATATCGGAGAGAGAGAGAAGGGAGGGAGGGAAAGAGGAAGGAAGGTTGGTAGGTTCACCCTCCAAAATACTAGTACTGTACATTGTTTGTGTCAATAAATCTTATTCAAATCAATGAATAAAATTACAAAATACCTATGACTATACAACTGTTTTTCTTAGGGAAAAAATTAGCTTCTGTTTCGTGGAGTAGCTCAGAGGTGTGATGGCATGATTAGTAGGTGGCAATGAGAAATATGTACAACATTGCTCTAGGAGAGTGATTGGAACCATCACTGCATTTAAACCTTTCAGACAAAAGTCAGTCTAGCTGATGTCTCTGGTTTAGTTAGAGGTAGGCTTTTTATCTTTAGAACAGTCTCTCTATTAAAGTGGAATGATCTTAAATTAATTTTGTAGAGTAAATGTCATTTACAGGGAATTAGTTTGCATGTGTTCCCTCAAAGAACTTCAGAGGAGCTTGTTTAATAAGTAGAAATTATAAGCAAATAAAATGAACAATCTAATTTTCACCTTCTAGCTAAGAATTTATACATCTGGCCTGACCAGCCACTAAAAATGGAATAATTAGCTTGCTAATGAAGTACTGTGGTAATATAAATTCTATATTAAGATTAGGTCCAATTTTAACCATGATGAAGCTTAGTATTTAGAGTAATATACATGAAATATATAAAAGATTCAAACTTTTCGGATATTAACCAACCCTTTACAAATAATAGAAGTAAAACATATTTGCCTAGCTCCAAAATGCATTGACATGTAGTAACATATACTAATATCTTAGTTAAAATAATATTTTGTAAATAATTAATTTGAATAATGTCAAGTTATCAATATCCAAAATTATCAACTGTGCTATGAACATTATCTAAAATGATATCAAATTTATACTTTTTGATTGTCATTGAATTAATACTTGTGTTTCAGCCAAGCTGTGTTTCAGCTCTTAACATTGTTGTTTGAAACATGCTTCAGTTACTAAAAAATTATTTCAGTTGGCTTGATTTTTACAAGATACATGGATGTACATACATACACATTTTAAAATGCAAAACAATAGCAACCAATACAAAGCACAGGAAGGCAAGTTTAATTTAAACCCAAATGAAAATTAACTGGAGTTTATTCTAAGCAAAAATTTTTTAAATAACAAGCAAGGAATAGTCTGATGTCATAGTTCAAATACTAAGAGCTACAAGAGTAAGTCTAGAGCAACGTCTGGCTGCCCCATCATGAGAACAAATTGTGTGTAACAGGTGGTACAGGAAGCTCAACGAAGTTAGAAACAGAGTGTCAAGCAATATGGAGCAGAAAACCGCTGACTGGTCTGGCCCCCACACACAAAATGTTGGCTTTTTATTTTTTTATTAATTTATTGTTGTTGTATTACCTTTATCCATTTTCTCCCCACTGTCCCCACCTGCCCCAACCTCCCCATCTCCTTTCCCACAGTCAATTCCACATGTTGTCCATCCTCATGGGTCATTTGTATGAGTTCCTTGAATAGACTGTTCCCCTTCTTTGCCTCTTTATCTGCCTTCCCTATCCCCTCTGTTCCTTGTTCCATGCCTCTGGTTCTATTTTTCTTCTTTATTTGTTTTATTCAGTTTTAATACAGTTCCCTGTATTAGCTAAGATCATCCAGTTTTTGTCTTTCACTTGACTGGCTTATTTCACTAAGCACAATACATTCCAGTTTTATCCATGTTGTCCCAAAAGGTAGGAATTCCTTCTTTCTTTCTGCTATGTAGGATTCCTTTGTGTAAATGTTCCAAAATTTTTTGATTCATTCATCCACTGATGGGCACTTAGGCTTTTTCCAGCACTTGGCTATTGTAAATAGAGCTGCTATGAATATAGTGATGCATAAGTTCTTCTGAATTGGTGTTTCAGGGTTCTTCAGGTATAATCCTAACATTGTAATTGCTGGGACAAAAGGCAGTTCCATTTTTAGTTTTCTGAGAGGAAAATTCCATACTGTTTTCCGTAGGCTGCACCAGTCTGCATTCCCATCAACAAGACACCAGAGTCCCTTTTTTCCCATGTCCTTGCAAGCATTTGTTTGTTGTTATTTTTCTTCTTGCTATAGTAAATGGGATTTGTTTTCTAGCTTCTATAGCTGATGTTTCATTATTGATATACAAAAATGCCTTTGATTTCTGAATATTGACTATATCCAGCTATTTTGCTAAATTTGCTTATTAAGCCCAGTATGTCTTTTGGTGGAGTCTATTGGGTTTTCTAAGTACACTATCATGTCATCTGCAGATAATGACAGTTTTACTTGCTCCTTTGCAATTTGGATGCCTTTGATTCCTTTTCCTTGTCTGATTGCTATGACTAGAACTTCCAAAACTATGTTGAATAGAAGTGGAGAGTGTGGACAGCCTTGCTTGCTCTTGATCTTAGGGGAAAAGCTTTTACTTTTTGCCCATTGAGTATGATGTTGGCTGCAGGTTTTCATACATGGCCTTTATTATGTTGAGGTATATTCTTTCTGTTCCCATTTTGCTGAGCATTTTTATCATAAACAGATGCTGTGTTTTATCAAGTACTTTTTCAGCATTGATTGATATGATCATATGGTTTTTGTCTTTCATTTTATTTATGTGGTCTATTATATTTATTGATTTGTGAATGTCATATCATCCTTACATTTCTGGGATGAATTCCACTGAATCATGGTATATGATTTTTTAAAAATATATTGCTAGATCTGGTTTGCCAATATTTTGTTGAGAATTTTAGCATTTTTGTTCCTCAGAGATATTGCCCTGTAGTTCATTTCTTTGTTATATCTTGACCTGGTTTTGGGATTAGAATTATATTGGTCTCATAGAAAGAGTTTGAGAGTTTTCCCTTTTGTTGAATTTTCTGGAATAGGTTGAGAAGGATAGCAGTTAGTTCTTCTCTAAATGTTTGGTAATATTCGCCTGTGCAGCCATCTGGTCCGGGTCTCTTGTGTGCTGGGACTTTTCTTTTTATTTATTATTTTTTTTATGATTACTTCAATTTCACTAGTTATTGGCCTATTCAGGCTTTCTGCTTCTTCTGCATTCAGTTTTTGTAGATTATACATTTCCAGAAATGTGTTCAATTTCACCCAGGTTGTCCAATTTCTTGTCATATAGTTGTTCGTAGTAATTTCTTACAATCCTTTGTATTTCTGTGGTATCAGTTGTAATTTCTCCTCTGTTGTTTCTAATTTTGTTTATTTGGGTCCTCTCTCTTCTTGATGATTCTGGTTAAAGGCTTATCAAGTTTATCTTTTCAAAGAACCAGCTTCTTCATTGATCCCTGAATTGTACTTTTACTCTCTATGTCATTTAATTCTGCTCTGATCTTGATTTCTTTCCTTCTACTTGTTCTGGACTTTGTTGTAGCTCCTGTAGTCCTTGTTGCTTTATGGTTAGGTTGTTCGTATGAGCTTCTTTTCATCCTTTTAGGTAGGCCTGTATATCTATGAACTTCCTTCTGAGGGCTGCCTTCACTGTGTCCCATAGGTTTTGAGCTATTATGTATTAATTTTCATTTGTTTCCAGAAGCTTCTTGATTTCATCTTTGATCTCATTGTTAACCCATTCATTATTTAATGGCATGTTATTCAGTCTCCATGAATTAAAATGTTTTGGGTTTTTTCATTTGAGGTTGGCTTCTAGTTTCAAGCCAGTGCGATCTGAGAAAATGCTTGGTATGATTTCAATTTTCCTGAATTTTTGGAGGCTTGTCTTGTGACCTACCATGTAGTATATCTTTAAGAATGTTCCATGTGCATTTGAAACAAATGTTTATTTTGCTTCTTTGGGGTGAAAGGCTCTCTCTCTCTCTCTTTCTTTCTCTCTCTCTCTCTCTCTCTCTCTTTCTCTCTCTCTCTCTCTCTCTCTCTCTCTCTCTCTCTATATATATATATATATATATATATATATATATATATATATATGATCAGTTAAGTCCATTTCACCTAGAGTGTTGTTCAATGCCACAATGTCCTTGGTGTTTTTTTGTTTGGAAGATCTGTCTATTGTTGATAATGAGGTATTAAAATCCCCTACTATTAGTGTGTTGCTATCCATATATCCTTCTTGAAGTCCTCCAAGATTTTTCTTATATATTTGGGTCCTCCTATGTTGTGTGTATATATGTTTACAAGAGATATTTTCTTAATGACTTGTTCCCTTAAATATTATAAAATGTTCTTCTTTCTCTATCTTGATGGCCTTTGTAGTAAAACCTATTTTGTTCTGAAGTAACCACTGAACTACTTGAGTGTCTATTGAGGTAGAGATTAGGTATATTCACATGTGAATAATGAAGTTGACCATAGCATTAATACATTTTCCCAAGCATCCCCAGTTTAGGGGCCTTCATTGTTGAAAATGTGTATGTCCACTACCTGTTTGAAAGAAATCTCATCTAATTTAAATTATATTATGAGAATATATTGCCTAGGCACATGAATCATATAGCTTAGTAATTGGTAACTTCCATCTCAAACTAGTCTTCACCCTCGGAATCTTTTCTAACCTAAAAATTGACTAATTTCTCAATACACCAACTACCAGTTGATTGATATTTAAAATATAAATTATTAGTAATACATATATATTATATACCCACAAATAAGTACACATTTTGCAATAGTGAATAATAAAAATAGCATATATTCTATGTAATATGCACCCACATTTTCTTACGGTATTTTCCCTTAACTTCATTCAATTTTTCTAAGAGTTAATGCAAGTACCCTGATTTTTCCCCACTTAGAAAATAATTCCAATCTGAGAAAACTTAGCTTGTGGAAATGCAGACACAACAAAAATGCAAAACTGTACATTATTTAGTAAGATTTACTTACAACAAGATTATTTTAAAGCATTTATAAGTTAAAGTTGATTCTTATCCATTTAGCTACCCTATGTCTTTTGATTGATGCATTGAATCCATTTTCATAAAAGGTTATTATTAATGGGTACTTATCCATTGTAATTTTTTCCCCTTGTACCTATGTTTCTCTCTGTTTCTTCATCTTCTTAAAGCTGACTGTTAAGCATCTCTTACAATGTTGGTTTGGTGGAGATATGTTCTTTTAGCTGTCCTTTGTCTGGGAAACTCCATATTTCACCTTGGATTGTGATGAGAGCCTTGCTTGGTTGAGTAGTCTTGGTTGTAGGGCTTTGTTTTTCATTGTTTGGAATATTTTTTTGCCATTCCCTCTGGCTTGTAATGCTTCTGTTGAGAAATCAGCTGATAAGCTATTGGAGCCCCCTTGTATGTTACTAGCTGTTTCTGTCTTGCTGCATTTAGGATTTGTTCTTTGTCTTTGAAATTTGCCATTTTATTTCTAAGTATCTTTGAGTGGACTTGTTTGGGTTTATCTTCCTTGGGACCATCTGTGCTTCCTGCACTTGCTTGAACTTTTCCTGTCATCAAGTTAGGGAAGTTTTCTGTCATTACTTTTTCAAATAGGTTTTCTATCACTTGCTTTTCTTCTTCTACTACTGGTATCCATGTGATATGGTTATTATTACATTTCATTTTTTCCTGAAGCTCTCTTAAACCTCTTCATTCTTTTTCAGTCTTTTTTCATTTTGTTGCACTGCCTGGGAATATTTTTCTACATTGATCTCCAGTTCACCAATTAAATCTTCTGCTTTTTCTAGCCTGCTTTTGACTCCTTCTACTGTGTTCTTCAATTCTGAAGTTGTATTTTTCATTTCCTTCTGGGTCTTATTGATAGTTTGTATATCCTTTTTTTAATTTAAAGATATTATTTATTATTTTTCAGAAAGAGGGGAAGGGATGGAGGCAGAGATGGAGAGAAACATCAGTATATGGTTGCCTTTCTCCTGCCTCCAGCTATGGATTTGGCTAGAGACCTGGCTTGCAATCTGGTTATGTTGCACTGGCTGGAAATCTAACCAGTGACCTTCGCAGGCCAGCACCTTATCCACTGTGTCACCAGCTAGGGCTTGTATGTCCTTTTTAATGCTGGTAGAGTTCTCAGTAAGTTCCTTGTAGCTCCCTTGAATCCTTTGTAGTTCCTCTGGAGTTGTCTATAGTTTCTTTTTGGCTCACAGAGCTCATTGAGATTCTCTTATCATCATTATTGTGAATTCCATGTCTGATAGTTTGCTTGTCTCTATTTCATTTAGCAGTCTTTCTGTGGATTCCTCTTTTCCTTTCAGTGATGGAATGTTTCTTTTTCTCCCCATTTTAGGTAACTCTTCTTGCTTGTTTTTCTTTTATTAGATTGGGCTTTTTTGCATTCCTGTCTTTGTGGAGTTTGCTTCTGTCATGTGGAGGTGCACTTTCTTTCCTCCTTGATCCACCTCCAGTAATGTCAGATCATCCCATAGTATGGGCCTACTCAGCCTGTTAGAGCCAACCAGAGATCCACTGTCTTTGTCTATGCCCTTCAGTTTTTAATCTAATTAATCTCTTCTCAGCTGTTAGGTTTAGGTCTCACTTGGTGGGACCCATTAATTCAGTTGTGTTCCAATCAATCTGTAATCAGAGGTCACCTTTGGCAGTGCTGCACATGCCAATTGTCATATCCAATCAATCTGTGATCAGCCACCAAGCTCAGGCACCACTTGGCAGAACAGATTAATTCTGTTGTAATCCAATCAATATGTGATCAGGTGGCAGATCCAGGCACCACTGGGTGGGGCAGATGGATTCAAATGGGCAGGGCTATAATATCCCCTAAGGTGGATGCTGCTCAGTGCAGGATTATCCTGCCATGTGGGAGATGAGTCAGCACTGGGACCCAGTCAGCTTTTCCCTCATTTCTCTACTCAAAGCCACTGCTCCAAACTGTCCTTAGGTGTCTCTAGTCCACTATGCTTACCCTCTGCTGGAGACTAGGTTAAGTGGATGCCAATGTATTTTCATGGGTTGTCACTTCAGTAATCTTTTGTCTCTACCTGTCTTAGGCTAGCAAACCCTGAATCTTTATCCTTTTCACAGCTGGATGATATTTCACTCTCAGCTGTGTTGCTGTAGGCTGGAAGCCCAGCTGGGGGCTTAGAACTCATCTTTTTCAGGTGGAACTCCCATCTCCAATCCCTTCAGCTGCTGTCTGTGGGAGCCCAGACAGCCCTCTCACATTTCTGCAATTTCTACCAGCCATGTTGAGATGAAGCAGCCTCTTCTGTTTTGTCCATGGCTATGAGGCTTCTCTCTAGCTGGTGTTCTGTTGGCTCTTCCATATTATTTCTCCCAAGTAAGTTGTAAGTCCAGATTGGTTCTGGGAGAAGATTGGTGTAACTCCACTTATTCCCCTGCCATCTTGGCTCTCCCATGCTTAGCTTGTATTTATTTTTATTTTTTAGATTCTGTTGTTAATAGTTGTGACTTTATTGTCTTTTTAAAATTGATTATTTTCTTTTCTTTTTTAAAAATTTTATTTATTTTGAGAGAGAGGGGAAGGGAGAGAGGCAGAGAGGGAGAGAGACATTATTGTATGGTTACCTTTCACCTGCCTCCAGCTACAGACCTGGCTGGAGACCTGGCTTGAAACCTGGTTATGTGCCCTGGCTGGAAAATCGAACCAGAGACTGTTGGGTTTGCAAGCCAGCACCTTATCCACTGCGCTACCAGCCAGGGCCTATTGTCTTTTTAATGTTCATAATTTTGATCCTCTTTTCCTTAAGTTAGTCCCTTTAACACTTTATATAATAATGGCTTGATGGTGATGAACTCCTTTAGTTTTACCTTGTCTGGGAAGCACTTTATCTGCCTATCCATTCTAAATGATAGCGCTACTGGATATAGTAATCTTGTTTGTAGGTCTTTGCTTTTTATTACTTTGAACACTGCTTGCCAGGCCTTTCTTGCCTACAAAGTTTATTTTGAGAAGTAAGATGATAGCCTTACAGGAACCCTGTTTTATCCTTGCTGATTTTAAGACTCCCTATTTATCTTTAACATATGGCATTTTAATTATATGTCTTGGTGTTATTCTTCTTGGTTGGGTCTAGCTTATTTGGGACTCTCTGCACTTCTAGGACTTGTATGTCTATTTCCATTGTCAAATTAGAGAAATTTCCTTCATTTTTTCCTCACATTTCTTGCTTTACCTCTTCTCTTTCTGGCACCCTATGATTCAGATGTTGGCATATATAAAGATATCCCAGAGGTTCCTAAGCCTCTCCTCAATTTTTTCAATTCCTGTTTCCTCTTCCTATAATGCGTGATTGATTATTTCTTCCTTATGTTCCAAATCATTGATTTGAATGCTAGTTTCCTTCCCTTCACCCTTGGTTTTGTGTGGATTTTTCTTCATTTCACATAGCTTAGCTTTTGCTTCTTCCTTCCTACATTTGCTATACTTAAGCTTATTTGTCATGTCTGTGGGCATCTTAATCACCATTGATTGAAGGTTGCATCTGTTAGGTTAGCTATCTCCTTGTCTGTTAGGTTAGCTATCTTGTTAGCTATTATGTTGGGTATCTCTTCATCCCTCAGTTCTCCCACTAACTCCTTGATCTGTTCCCTCTTTTGAGCCATACTCCTCTGTCTCCTCATCTTGATGGCTTTATGTGTTTGCCTCTGTGTCTTAGGTAGTTCTGTCATACTTTTCATGTTGTAAGAGGTGGAACATTAGAAATTTGTCAGTGTAGGGTGACCTATTTCACTATATTGTGGCACTATATATGGGGAAGGGGTCTTAGAGGAAACATTGCTGCTTGCTCATTGAGACTGGTAGTTTCTTCCTCCAACCCAGCCTTTGCTGGTTTTCATAGTCAGAAGCAATATTACTCTGGTTTTTCCCCCTGGACTGGAACCATGGGCTGAGCAGTCTGGCCCCAGGATTGCTCCCAGCTTTAAACGTATGACTGTGCTTTTTGCAGGAGCCTCAGTCTCCATGACATAACTACCAGCTCAATTTTTTCTAGCACTAGAACCATGAGCCATATGGTCTGGCCCCCGCAACACTTCCAAGTTTAAATGTATTACTACACTTTTCATTGCACCCTCAGCTTTGGTGCTGCCTCTGTTGCTCTCTTCCCAGCTCTGCCAATCCTACATATCTGGTTGAGTATTGGTTTACCTCTTAATTTAATGCACTTTCATCTAGTTCAATTTTCTGAAATTTCTGTGTTGTTTTTATTTACTTTTGAGGTAGATGTAAATTTCCTATAGTTGTACAGAAGACAGTGTGTCAACCTACATCTCCATCTTGGCCAGAAGTCTTTTTTTTTTTTTTTTTTCCTATTTAAAATGTAAAGTATCCCTGACTTGTGTGGCTCAGTGGATTGGCACTGGCTTGTAAACCCAAAGGTCACTAGTTTCATTCCCCAGTTAGGGCACATAACCAGGTTGCAAGCCAGGTCTCCAGCCAGGTCTTTACCTGGAGGCAGGTGAAAGGCAATCATACATCAATGCTTCTCTTCCTTTCTTCCTCCCTTCCTGCCCTTCTCTCTAAAAATAATAGATAAAATCTTTTAAATAAATAAATAAATAAAATGTAAAGTGTCTAGGATCTGTTTTGAGAATGTTCATATTCCTTTTCCAAACCTGTATTATAAATTGGTGAGCACATACAGTCATGAGATCACCAATGATTCTCCTGATCAAACTGGTTGTAAACAACAGACTTAAAAAACAAAAATTGTCCTTAATAGTATCTCATAAGTCATGTTTTGTGACTTTGCCAGACAGATAATAAAAATAATTTCTTCACAGAAAAAGTTTGGACAGATTTTCTAGGAGAACTGATGAAGTTGGGATTTCCTAACCACAAGTTTTCTTGATAAGGACACAGACACCTTACTCAACAGGTGCTTGGGGCCATGTGTGTGTCCCATGGGAGCTGGAAAGCAAGGGATACTGAAGACAGTCATTCTGCATGCTCTACTGTGATTGGTAAAGCATACTACCTTTTCCCAGAGTCTCATGTCTTCTGTCAACTTCCAAGAAACTGGCAGGACCAGTGTGAGATGGAAAATAGGCTCAATCTCAAATACTTCACAATGCTTGGTGGAATCAAAACTCCATCATCCAGACTCACCTTCAGTTAAGCAATGGCCTTTGGACTAAATTCTGGCATCTGTCACTTATCCAGTTAATAATGGCTGTAATTATTAAGTATTTCTTAAGTTAACTGGTGATTAATTTATGCTGTACTATTCTCTAATGACCACTTTTGCTCCCAGGGTTAATTATGGTTAACATATTAAACACAGGGAGATGTTAAAATATCAAAAGGCACATGTTGCAACAAAAAGAGATGTTTATAATTAACATGGAAAGTAAACACAGAGTACATTTTATTTTATTATACTTGTTTGTTTTATTTTGCATAATGGGTGAAGATCCTTTAAATGCCATTCAAGTCAGAATGGTCTTCTCTGCAACAAATGATAATTGGTTTAGCTCTTACATTTGGTGAAGGTGAGACAAATACATTCCAAAGTAGCTATGGCATATGTAATTAAATGCATGAATCAATTGTCAGCCCCCATCTTCCAGAATTTTCATGAGTTGATTTTTAACAAGCAAATAGGAATAATAAACTATTGTTAATAAATACAACTAAAAATATTCTAAATCTAAATTTCCAAGTACTGAGCAATTATAGCTGAAGACACTGAGAACTCCACTGATAAACTATCAAATCTAATATAAGAAGAGGGTCATTCCTGGCTTAGTGAAATAAGCCAGTCAGTGAAAAACATTTTCCATAGGATCTCACCCATTACAGGTCAATAATGAACAAAACAAACAAACAAGCAAAATAGAACCAAATACATGAATACAATGAATACACCTTCAGTGGACAGGGGGAGGGGGAAGGAGGGGGAAGGAGGCAAAGAAGGGGAGAAGTTTAGTCAAGGAACTAGCATGGAAGAACAATGGACATGGACAACAAGTGGAACTGATTTTGGGGGGAGTGGATGGGTGAAGAGAGAGAAGATTGAAAAGGGGATGGATGTAATACAACAACAACAAAATTAAATTTTAAAAAATAAAAAAAGAAGAGGGTCATTCCAAGCTGAATGAACACAAGTCAACATAAGATATAAGAAAGTATAAAGATGAGACAGCTGTCATGTTGAAGAAAGAGCATGATTTGAATGGCACTAGAAGAGAAACATCTGTTCTTTCTGGAGAAAGCTCAACCAGGTGCCTCATGGGAAGGACCTGGGTGAACACCAAACAAAATTTCTCTAGAATTATTTGTATAGTGAAGACTTTATGTTTACTGTAGCTGACTCACAATATGTGTTTATTAATAAACAAAACAAAAAATAATTTTGTCCTTATAGAGATTTATGTAAAATCCCTTTTAAGAGAATCCCTAATATTACGTACCTGGTGTTTGTTGGCACAAAAGCTAATTGTCAAAATTCTACTAAATAATTTCTAGAGACTCAATGTGCAGCATAGTAACTATAATCAATAATACTGTTTCAGATACAAGAGATGGCTGCAAGGAGATCTCAGGTGTACACACACACAGTAACTGTGAAATGGATATGGTAATTAGCTTGTCTGTAGTTATCATTTTATAACGTGTATATATGTCAAAACATCATATTGTATACTTAAATATGTAAATTTTTATTAAAAATAAAAATTGAGCCCTGGCTGGTGGCACAATGGATAAGGTGTCGGCCTGTAAACCCAAAGGTTGCTGGTTTGATTCCAGGGCACATAACCATGTTGCAAGACAGATCTCCAGCCAGATCTGTAGATGGAGGCAAGTGAAAGGCAGCCATACATTGATGTTTCTCTCCCTCTCTGCCACACTCCCTTCCCCCTCTCTAAAAATAATAAAATAAAAAATAAATCTTAAAAAATTGAAAAATGATTCTACTAAATATGCAGGATTATTATATTTAAAAAGCATCCCTGGAGGAAAGATGGCAACAGAGTAGAGAGCAGTGCTGATGGTGTTCTCGAGTACCAGAGCAGCTAGAGGACAAGATAGGGAGCACAAGACATCTTCAGGTCCATAAGAACTGGAGCAGTCAGCATCTGGACACAGGGGTGCATAGCCCAGGGTCAGTGAAGACCTACAGGAGAGCAGGTGAGGGGACTCCGGACTTAATGGCTGGTGGGCTGAGGTCAGCTCTGGGCAGTGGAGGCTCTACCCAGAGGGGCATCTCTAACTGAAGCAGCTCCAGGCTACCTGGCGACTAGAAATCTGAACAGTGAAGTGTGGGCAGCAAGGGCAAATGCCATAGGGTACGAGGAATTGAACTCCTGCAGGAGAGGGACTGTGTGAGAGACTCGCTCCAGCAACAGGGAGAGGAAGCTCCTCACGGGGCTAGAGGCGGAGGAAAAGTCCTGCAGGGAGCCGGAGCGGGGGAGCAGGGAAGTGCACCGGCTGGGGCGGCAAGAGGGCCGAAAATGGTGCTGCTGGGACACAGGGAAACAGCAGTTTAAAGTCCCTGCCAGGGGGGAGGCCCAGCCCTGTACACCCACACAGGCCCTCAGGCTCTTGAGGAAACTCCAAACTGCGAGCTGGGAACTAGTAGCGGGGGCAACTGACCCGCCCATTGCCGACACAAAGACCACAGACGCCTGGGAGAGGCACATCACAGAAGCCACATAAAGGACTCCTCGGAGAGCTGGTCAGCTTGGAGGACTGGCTCTCGCCCCGGGGGAGCTGGGCAGTGTTGGTGGTCCCTGGGTAGTGTTGGCGGACCGCGGGCACTGTTGGTGGACTGGGGCGGCCTCCTCCAGGAGCTGCGGAGGCAGGGCCAGTCATTACAGGAACCAAAGAGATTGCAGGCTGCACTGCAGGGGTGCCAGGTGCCTATCATAGGCAGGAACCTCCCCCAGGAGTGGGAGAAGACACCCTGTGAGCTGCAGAATACCAGCAGCTCTAAAATCCAGCTGTGGGCTGACACTCAGAATCAGCCCTGACTGGGACAAGCCCTGCCACGCTAAGACCATATAGACTATAGACTGCAGACACCTGACTAAGAAAAAGAGGCAGCCTCAGGAAATGGATTGCTGCTAATTTCAAGCATCTGAGTTATACTGAGAGATACATGAACTATTAATCCCCAACATATCCTTTCCAAAAGTTACTTCTCACATATTCTTAATCTCCCCCCATCTCAATCCAGCTAAATACCCAAGACCCCC